>CAJPEV010001702.1:0-59768 GCA_905338385.1 Darwinula stevensoni
CATCCTGGCATCAGGACGCATTGTCGCCAACGTGTTAAAGAGTGTTTCTCATGACACACCTAAGCCTTAAACCGGCCCCCTGCTGGGCCGGTTCCGTTCTGGGGATCCGTGTCCCGGATCCCCAGTTGCAACTCCTGTCGCATGAACTCGTCATCCGTCAGCTTGTATATGATCCCCGATTCCCACAGTCGGATGAGGCTGGCCGATACAGGGCAGCCATAGGCATAGGGAAAATTGAGAACATTTGGTCATTACAGTGACTTTGTCGAATTTGTCTTGAGTTTGCCTCGCTTCGCAAACAGGAAAATCTCGCAAAAAGTAAAAAATAGAAAATTGCATTAAAAACGGTATTTCAAAACGTACATCGGAGATGCACCATTCTCCTTCATTATTTATTCAGCTTCCCGATCCAGAGTATTCCCGGCACAAGTCCCGTAGAATTCTCCGTTTAATCCGGACGTTAATCCATGTTTTTCGTTAATCCAGGCAAGTTTTATCCCCTGGGCCATTCTCTACCGTTAATCCAGACTTGCTAGCAAAAGACACTATAAAACATTAAATATTTCCCTGTCGCTTTCCCCCTGTCTGCATTCACCCTTGGAAGATTTTCAATGCTCTCGGAGATTCAAAAGTTTTCTATCGAAAATCTTTCTTTTGCCACGCTCTATCATCGTCAGTTTGTGAAAACTTTCTGGTGTGGACGATGCCTTTGGTGAAAGATCAAGTTGAGATGATTTTGAAGATGCATGAATTGAAGCAAAAGAAAACTCGGAATGCCTTCTATGTGAATCGATGGTATGGACTCGTATGGATCGAGAGAACAACGTCCGAGTTTTCCATCTTACATGAAAAATATGAAGGCCTTTTTTTTGCACGTTAAAGGTATAGTTTTCTTCCCCAGGATAAAAGATGATTATGGTCACTCGAGCCGGTTCTCGTTAATCCAGACAAAATCACCAGTCCTCGAGTCCGGATTAACGAGAGTTGATGGCATTTCTGTCGTACTTTTTCTCGGACTTAGCGTATTGTTACTTTCATCAAGGCCATACACGATACACGATGATACATGATACACGAGGCAAGTCCTTGCCAGCAAGGACTTGCCAGGAGACTTGCCTCGTGTATGCACCACTTGCTTCGCTCTGGCAAGTGCTTGCTTCCACTTTCCCCTCGGTTCAAAATCCTAGGACCCTTTGTTTCTTAATGAAAATTGTCCGAAGTGGCCTCTGTGCAATCGAAGTTAAATCTTGGGAGAGATATAGCACTAATAATAGGGTGTCGTGGCTTTCTTACCTGATCCCAGGTGGAGAGGTCGTGATGCTCCATCATGACATTACCAGCTTCCGTGTTCGACCTTGCCTCTGGAATCAGGGTCATGGCTTCAATGGAGAGTTGTGGCACCATGTCATCAAAATTATGCCTGAATCCCGGTCTCCAGGTATACAGAGACAAGACCTAGGTCAAGGTCTGTAGAAGTATCAATACAAAGACAATGGAAAGAGGAAAATCTCAGATCTATTAGCAGATGCGAGTTTTCGCCCTTTTCGACTTCTTTTCACAGATTCTTGACAACTAACGAGGAAACCCAGCTCCTTGCTAGAGTCAACTTGCTTCGTGTTCACCCTCGCCTGCTCCCTGTAAGCAAGGTCTTGCTAGCAAGAACTTCCCTCGTGTATTGGGGCCTTCAGAAGCATGTTCTATTTAAGCTTCGGAATTTTTTTCAAGCCTTTGGATTATGACATTAGCCTGGGTGGTTTTTTTTTCCATCCAAGTCCTTGGAAATTCCGTTTTTATATACTGTACTGTACAGTATATTGCTATTCGGTCGTTTCATTCCGACAGGAAAATCTTCGATATTCTCCGTTTCGACTTTAGCTATGCCGTCACGTCATTGCTTAATCTGCATCGCTCGTCTGAATCCGGCACAAACAAGCTGTGCCAAGAATTACGAATAAAGCGATGATGATGACGTGAACTGTCTGAATTTTCTTCTCTTTCGCTTGAGGCGTCGAAGAAGTGGAAAAGAAGTCTCTGAGCAGGTTTTGTGTCGAGAGCGACCTGGGGTTCAGGTATGCGTGCAGTTAGGGAACTCCTTTTGGATCTTTGATCTCGGAGGATCTCTTCTTAAGGACCAGTATGATCCTCAAAGGGGTTCATTGTTTTCGCCAAGTTGATTTTTCTTTTGAAGTTGACTTTTTACAGTCGGAATTTTTTGCTGGGTTTCGGTTTCACTCGTACCTTTTGGTTCGTGGGACGTGAGCTCATTTGCACGACGGAATGATGGAATTGCAGTGACGAATTCAGTGCGGGAAAGGCTATTTTTTGGGGGATTGTTCTGAGTGATCGGCTGCAGAAAGGGTTAAGACGATATGATTTCAAGTATACTTCTCAGATGGAAGAGCCTCGCTTTTTAAATGCGAAAAGAGTTGAATCTCAAGGTAGGAACATGTAAATTGGTTTGTGCGACGTGCACAAAGAAATACAGGCACGAGCGCAGCCATTTTTTCCCCAATGATTATATGACCTCAAGAGAAACGTCAACTTCCGCCAGGAGAAACAAACAAAACTCGGCATCGCATCGGTACAAAAGAATTATACGTCAATTAAAATCTCTCGAACGAAACGGAAAATCCAATCCGTATTAGGAGGGAAAAAGAAAAATAGCGAGCCGTTAGAAGACTCCATAAAGGAACAACTCCATCCTGGAAGGACTCAGTCATGAAATGACTCCATCCAGGAAAGACCTGTCTCTGCAATTTTCCCTCGCGGGAATTTCCGTCCGGGCGACTTGCGTTGGCGGATAGAAAAATGGAGACAATTCCAGAAGCAAAACTCTGTCACAAAATTTGCTTTTCGGCTGGCATAAGACAGACGTTGCCGTCTAACGGAGCTCGCAGCAATCGATAGTGCGCCTAACGTCCAACAGATGGCTCCATCCCGCCCGGTCCAGATTCCCCTTTTTTCATCCGACAGCAGTGAGGCAAGGGACCCTCGACAGTGTCTTTTCCCTCCATCACTGTCGATGGCATCGCCCATTTTCCCGCTACGGAAGAGACTGAAGCCGATCGTAATCGTCATACCGTGCGCAAAACCTAATGCTGCCATTTGCTCCTTCCGGTCGCACGATCGATTGCAAGATTGCGATTAGGGTGAATCTTCTTAGATTAGAGGAGGGCGTATAGGGTTGCCTGATCGTGTCTCTCCTTATGGAGAATGGAAACGTGTCCTTCGGATTATCGAAAGGTGTTTTTGGGATGTGTGGCGCAAATGGTCGGGATTCGGCGGAACGTTGCGAACAATCGTTCTGTGGATTGGGGCAATGATGCAGAGAATATTAGTTATTATCGTTGAAAACAAAAAATCAATGGATTTAATCCCGAATATCGAATCCTTTTTATTAAAGCTGAGAAGTTGGTGGATCGTGAGGCACGTACCTAGCCATGTAGCCATGTGTTTCGATATCGAGTGTTGATTGAACATCGATATGTGGCGATGGAATACATATTATCCCCGCGAAAGCCGCGGTTTCGTGCTGCGATTGTTGCGTACGCATCAACGGAGAGGTTATTTTTCGGAATTACGACAAGTTGGCAACGCTAATTCGCAAACAGCAGGCAAAAGGAATAAAACGCTGTCCGCTAGCATTAGGGAGGGACCGTTATAACTCGGAAATATGGTTTCTGAATCCATGTACTCGGAAATACGGAATAGGTTTTGCAAGGTCAATAAAGGATTTATAAGCACATACTAAGATCTCCATCCGTGGCGTCGTTATAAGAGGAAGAGTTCTTACCTCCCGCAAGGCGATGTGGAGATGGACGTGGTTCCCGATTCCTCTGGGAGATGGCTCGAGCGACAGGATCCTCACTTCCTCGTCCCCTCCTGATAGTTCCCCAACGCAACCGCTGATGAGAGAGACCACGTCGGGACTACTCTGGATTTCAGCTTGAAACAGCTTTTATACCCTCGCTTGCTTCGAAAGGAAAGTGAGAGACAAGAGGGATGAAAATACTTCGCCAACGGACTCGTAATCATTGCAAGGGGGAAGGTGGAAAGGAAGCCGGAAGTAGGGGAGATGGATATCTGGAAGGGGGAGTGTCAAGGTCGACCGCTGCATCCAAGGAAAGGAAGGGTATAAAAGCTGTTCCAAGCAGAAATCCAGAGTAGTCCCGACGTTGTCTCTCTCATCAGCGGTTGCGTTGGGGAATTATCAGGAGGGGAGGAGGAAGTGAGGATCCTGTCGCTCGAGCCACCTCCCAGAGGAATCGGGAACCACGTCTATCTCCACATCTCCTTGAGGAAGGTAAGAACTCTTTCTCTCATAACTACGCCACGGATGGAGATCTTAGTATGTGCTTATAAATGCTTTATTGACCTTGCAAAACTTATACCGTATTTCTGAATACATGGATACAGAAACCATATTTCCGAGTTATGGTCCCTCCATAAGGCTAGTGAATAGCGTTTTATACCTTTTCCAAAGATGACCTCTCCGTTGATGCATACGCAACAATCGTAGCACGAAACCGCGGCTTTAGCGGGGATAATATGTAATCGATGGCCACATATCGATGTTCAATCAATACCCAATATACCGCCGCAGATGGGATCAGCCGACTTTGGCTCTGTACCGAGGAGGCCGCTAAATCGAAACACGTGGCTTTAAAATGGAGAATTTTTTTCAAATAATATAAAATGGGCACAATTTTTCACTTTACTTTCTCCACGCTCCCAATGGTGCGTGCCTCAGAATCCACCAATAACTCTGCTTTGAGGAGATGATTCGATATCCGTGATTAAATCCATTGATTTTTCAGTTTCAACGATAATAACGTATATGCTATTCTATGCATTATTGCCCCAATCCACAGAACAATTGGTCGCAACGTTTCGCTGAAACTCGACCATATGCGGCACAATTTCCTAAAAACCTTCCTATAACCAGGAGACGTTTCCATTCTCCATAAGGAGAGACAGGATTAGGCAACCCTATACGCCCTCCTTCAATCTAAGGAGATTCACCCTACCGCTAAGTCATCTCTTGCAATCGATCGTGCGACCGGAAGGAGCAACTGGCAGCATTAGGTTTTGCGCACGGTATGATTACGATCAGCTTCAACCTCATTCGTAGCGGGAGCCCCCAAACATTCCTGTAAAAAAAAGCAAGAGAGACATGAAAAACAAGGGGAGAGAGTGAAAGAGAAGGTATGTCAACCAGGAGAGCCATGGAGCACAAGGTTCATGATTCTGCAACTCTTCCACGTGAGATTGAGAATAACGGCGACGAGCGGAAGAAGAGTGAAGGACCTGCTACTCATCCCGCTGCCGCAGCGAGAGACGATCTGCTGGATAATGGGACGAGGAAGGTCAAGCTTTCTTGGTTTTCGAGAGAGTCGGGAAGGAGTGACCGACTGCCATCCAGGTAGATGGGTGTGATTGTTAGTGCTCATTGATGGATGTCATCCTCTTCGAATGGAAGCCATTCGCTCCCCCACTTACGAGTTCCCATGCTCGATTGCACCTTAGTTTGTCGCAATCTCGCAGGGCCTCTATTGCTGTAATGTATGGGCCAGACTCGGCTCTGACCTCTGGGACTACCTCGAGACGGAGGGAAATGAGCCCATAGCCAGCGCGTTCTGAAGGCGTTCTGAAATGAATGTGGACGCAGAAGCGGATCCAAGGGAGCGGGGCGGGGCGGGGCGGGGGGGGATTGCCATTCTATTTTTTAAACTTAAAAAGCATATAAATTAATTTTTACTGGGGCCTGTAAAATGGACAAATCGGTTTTTCCCGAAAAAATGTAAAATTTAAAAATGCAAAAGGCGATAGCTGAAGGCCTGGGGATGCGCCACTGTGTGGACGCCATGACCTTGCCCAATGACCTTGCTCCATATCGTTGCCGTCAGACCCTGTCGTGTGACCTTGGTGATTGCGCTCTTCAAGTGGCAGACGCTTTTTACGTGCAAAAACGACTGTGGAAGGAAATGACGGAAAAGTGGAGGATGTGGAGGTAATGAGGTCATCGGTCACGTTTTTTCTTGCTTTGTTTTTTATCGGAGAAGTTGCTTACAATTATTTCTCAATTGCTGGGATATGACCCTCTCTCTCCCGGTAAACGCCCGTCACCAGCAGTCGCCACCAAGAGTCCATTACACGCGAGTCCATTACACGCGAGTCCATTACACGCGAGTGCATTACACGCGAGTGCATTACACGCGAGTCCATTACACGCGAGTCCATTACACGCGAGTCCCTTACACGCGAGTCCATTACGCCAGCGCATGCATGATTGAAAGGAAGCCGCATGAAAGCCCATCTCAGTAGCGATTCTCTTTAGGGCGATCCGTCTTCGGGGCTCCGAAAAGCATCTGAGAGGCGAGCACTCTTTTCCGAAGGGCTTCGAGAGGACGTACAGGTACTTGCTCAGAAAATCAGTATCGGGACGAGGACCGCCGAATCGCAAGGAGTTTCTTCGCCTCGCTAGAGACTCTCGGTTCGAGGACTCGCCTCACATCAGCCGGCCTAAACATCCAGGCATTCTTTGTATTTAGAGAGGCTAAGGAGGGATGAAGGGGGAAGGGGAGGGGAAGGAGGGGGAAGGGGGGGAGTCTCATCCATCTCAATCGCCTGGTGTAGTCTTTTTCTCTGATTCGAGAGAGCCGAGGCCATGAAACTCCCGAGAGGTCCTTATTCTCTTCAAGTCCTCACACTACCCCATTGATTAATTGAGGAGACATCCATTTCCTTCCCCACATCCTCATCCCTGTCCTCCTTCCTGTCCCTCCGGAATTTGCGCGAGTCCCCCCACTGCCGACGGCTTCGATGATTCCTGTAAATGGTCCTTGGGTCTTGGCAATACCTTCGGAAGCCACCCGGAAATCGATGAAGACAGGGCGATGCACTTCGAAATCCCTTCCGTCGCGGAATATATTTTCATGAATTATCTCCCGCCGGGATTCCAAAGGGAACGAGGGCATCGTATTCCCCTCGCCTTATGTCTTCCTCGGCTCATCACTGATTTACCGACTCGGGGGGGAAAAGCGGCGACTCCATTTCCTCTTGCAAATTTCCGCCTTCCCTCGTTCATGCGCATTCCCGAAGCTATAGAGGTGTCGTCGGGACTAATTTTTTATTTCATTCATAACCGACCTGCAAAGTCTCGTACCCGAACTACTTGTCCCTTTCCGCATTATTCGTCCTAGTCAATTGGCTAATTGGCTACGCCAAATAGCCAATTCGGACTTGACGAATGGCAAACTCGAATTGAAAAAAATGGAACTCGGTAGCAAAGAGCGGCGTCGGGCCGGAGCTGACACCTTTGAATTATCCCTGAATTATCCCTAAATTATCCCTGCATCATCCCTGCGGAAAAACCGGCGCGTCGTTTGCTCGCGACCTCCGAGAAAAATGTGAAACCGACTGGATCGATTTTGATTACAGTGCTTTTCCACTGAATTTGCGTCTTCTGCGGAGTCGGTGGAGAAACATTTCCTGATTAGATGGAACCTTTGCCATCCATATGCAGATGAAGGAGAAGAAGCGAAGTTATCCGAGTCGTCGATCTTTTACGAGAGATTTTTTTTTCCGCGACCGTGGAAGGAGTCGAGCTTGCTTCAGAGACCGCACGTCAAGTGATGGGAGGCCTCCGCGGAGTCCGCGAGGGAGGTCGCCGGGGACTCGGGGCGGACGGCGGGTATAAAGCGAGGGTCGTCCGCCGGCTGGCCTCCAGTCTCGCCTGCCCTCGCGTGGATGCGCGTTCCGCTCTCTCTCTCTCGCGTCTTCTAGTCTCTTTCGAGGAACCGAATTTTCTGTCATATCAAAAATGGGTTCGTCGTTTCGTTATTTACCCGAGACTCCCAGAGGTTTTTCACATATCTGCGCGACGTGAAGCCTCCCGGGATTTTCGCTTCGGGCATTCGATCTCCTGAAATGCGCCGTTTTCATTCGCCGCGTCCCAGACCGGCCGCGATCCGGGGAGACGCGACCGGCACTCGCCGAGCCCCTCGGCATCACATCGGTACAAAATCATTATACGTCAATTAGAATCTCTCGATCGAAACGGCAAATCCAATCCGTACTAGGAGGGAAAAAGGAAATTAGCGAGCCGTTAGGAGACTCCATAAAGGAACAACTCCATCCTGGAAGGACTCCGTCATGAAATGCCAATCCAGGAATGACTTGCAATTTTCTCTGCAATTTTCCCTCGAGGGAATTTCCGTCCGGGCGACGTGCGTTGACGGATAGAAAAATGGAGACAATTCGAGAAGCAAAACTCTGTCTCAACTCCGCGACGAACCCACGCCCACGCAGAAATGGCTGCCACTGAAAATCGCATCAGGAAAACCGTCTCGGCGAAAATTCGGATGCACTTCGCGAGGATAAAAGCCTCCTCAGCATTCAGACCGCGCGGGCGATGGGCCCATTTTCCCTCCGTCTCGAGCCGGTCCCAGGAGTCAGCGCCGAGTCTGGCCCCGACATTACGGCCTAAGAGGCCCCGCCAGATTGCGAGCAAACTAAGGTGCCATCGAGCAGAGGAAGCTCGTAAGTGGGGGAGCGAATGGCTTCCATTCGAAGGGAATCACATCCATCGATGAACATTAAGAAAACATCCGTCTGTCCATCCTTCCCGACTCTCGAAAACTCCCGAGAAAATTTGCTTTTCGCCGACCGAAAGACAGAAGTTGCCGTCTAACGGAGCTTGCGGCAATCGATAGTGCGCCCTGCGTCCAACAGGTGGCTCCATCCCGTCCGGTCCAGATTCCCCTTTTCTCATCTCTCTTCCTGATGACATCAGTGAAGCGAGGGACCCTCCAATCGGTGTTTGCGCCCTTTTTCCCCCGGGAAGGCGGAGGTTGAAGCTGATCGGCATACCGTGCGCAGAACCTAATGCTGCCAGTTGCTCCTTCCGGTCGCACGATCGATTGCAAGATTCCGAGGGATGACTCGGCGGTAGGGTGAAGCTCCTTAGAGGAGGGCGGAGAGGGTTGCTTGATCCTGTCTCTCCTTGTGGAGAAGGTCTCTTTCTGGTTGTGGAAAGGTTTTTAGGGAATTGTGCCGCATATATTGGAGATTCAGCGAAACGCTGCGAACAATTGTTCTGTGGATTGGGGCAATAATGCATAGAATAGCAAATAAGTCATTATCGTTGAACAATAAGAAATCAATGGATTTAATCACGAACATCGAATCATTTCCCCTAAGGAGAGTGATTGGTGGATTCTGAGGCACGCACCATTGGGAGCGTGGAGAAAGTAAAGTGAAAATTTGTGTACATTTCATATTATTTAGAATAAAAAGTCTCCATTTAAAAGCCACGTGTTTCGATTTAGCGCCACCCGCGATACAGGGCCAATTCGGCTGGTCCAACCTGCGGCGGTATATCGAGCGTTGATTGAACGTCGATATGTGGCCATGTGGATTACATATTATCCCCGCGAAAGCCGCGGTTTCGTGCTAGGATTGCTGCGTATGCATCAACTAAGAGGTTATTTTTGGGAATTGCGACAAGTTGGCAACGCTACTTCGGCAAACCGCAGGTAAATGGAATAAAACTCTGTTCGCTAGCATTACGGAGGGACCGCAATGACTCGGAAATATCTTTTCTGTATCCATGTATTCGGAAATATGGAATAAGTTTTGCAAGGTCAATAAAAGATTTAAAGGCACATGCTAAGATCTCCATACATAGCGTCGTTACGAGAGGAAGAGTTCTTACCTCCCTCAAGTAGATGTGAAGATGGACGTGGCTCCTTATTCCTCTGGAAGATGGCGCAAGAAACAGGATCCTCACTTCCTCGTCCCCTCCTGAGAATTCCCCAACCCAACCGGTGATGAATGAGACCACGGCAGGACTACTCTGGATTTCTGCTTGGAACAGCTTTTATACCCTCCCTTCCCTTGGATGCAGCGGTCGACCTTGGCACTCCCCCTTCCAGATATCCATCTCCCCTACTTCCGGCTTCCTTTCCACCTTCCCCCTTGCACTGATTACGAGTCCGTTGACGAAGTAGTTCCTTTCTTCTCGTCTCTCATTGTCTTTTCGAAGCACGCTAGGCCCATTTCCACTGCACAACAGGGAATTTTCCCTACTTAGTGAAATGATTCATAATTAGTTGGTTTTGAATGACTCCTGCTTGTACGCCTTGGAACAGGTGTAAACCAGACCGGACGAGGATTAATCCATTCAACTCAGCAATTTCATCAAGCATCACCTCTGCATGGTCGATTCATATTTCCACCCTCATTGATAGTTACGGGTCTTAATTTTATCCTCATGATTTAATTTACCTCGCCTGTGCTGCATTTAAAGCCTCAATTGCAAAAATACAATTTCAAAATTGATTTGGCTGATAGAATAACGGATTCCAACGTGTAAGATATGGTCTGAGAAAAAAAAATTAATTTGGGGCATGCTATGGGACGATCGATCCCTTGATCGATCCCATGTGAAAAATCGATACAATATTCATGTTTTAATCCATTTATTAGTTATTTTCAATGACAATTACTTCTATGATAACATTAACGCCCCAAAACACTGAGCAATAACTCCCAACGTTTCGCTGGCGTTCGACCATATCCGCCACACTTCCAATTTTTCCCTTAAAACCTTTCTTTTCTCCATTTCTGTAGAGTGAATAAACTCGAACTGTCGTCAGGAGAAACTGGGTATAACCTGAACGAGACGTTTCCATTCTCCCAAAGGCGTGACGGGATTAGGCGACCCTATAATCTCTAATCTAAGGAGATTCCTCCTAACGCTTAATCATCCCTCACAATATTGCTATCGATCATGCGACCGAAAGGAGCAACTGGCAGCATTAGAATTTGTACACACTATGATGATAATGGCTGGAGGAATATCGAGTTGGACATATGTCGAATGAGACACGTTTGTGCAAGGGAAGGTGCTGTCTTCTATCATTTCTTCGACTCGGTGGGAGAACGAAGAAATGAACTGGTCTCGCAGACACTTCATGGAACAGTAAGAGGTGGTCCGTCCTCTGAAAATTTTTGCAATTTCGAAATTGTTTTCAATTGAGGATTTAAATGCAGCATAGGCGAAGTAAATTAAATCATGGGGATAAAAGGAAGATGCGTAGATTTCAATGAGGATGGAAATATGAATTGGAAGCGACGAACATAACCATGCAGAGGTGATGCTGAATGAAATTGCAGAGTTGAATGGATTAATCCTCGTCCGATCTGGCTTAAACCTGTTCCAAGGCGTACAGGCAGGAGTCAATCAAAACCAACTAATTATGAATCATTTCACTAAGTAGGGAAAATTCCCTGTTGTGCAGTGGAAATGGGCATAGCTTGCTTCGAAAAGAAAGTGAGAGACAAGAGGGAAGAAAATACTTCGCCAACGGACTAGTAATCATTGCAAGGGGGAAGGTGGAAAGGAAGCCGGAAGTAGGGGAGATGGATATCTGGAAGGGGGAGTGCCAAGGTCGACCGCTGCATCCATGGAAAGGGAGGGTATAAAAGCTATTCCAAGCAGAAATCCAGAGTAGTCCCGACGTGGTCTCACTCATCACCAGTTGGAGAATTCTCTGGAGGGGATGAGGAAGTGAGGATCCTGTCGCTCGAGCCATCTCCCAGAGGAATCGGGAACCACGTCTATCTCCACATCTTGAGGAAGGTAAGAACTCTTTCTCTCATAACGACGCCACGGATGGAGATCTTAGTATGTGCGTATAAATCCTTTATTGACCTTGCAAAACGTATACAGTATTACCGAATACATGGATACAGAAACCATATTTCCGAGTTATGGTCCCTCCATAAGGCTAGTGAACAGCGTTTTATTCCTTTTCCAAAGATAACCTCTCCGTTGATGCATACGCAACAATCGTAGCACGAAACCGCGCCTTTAGCGGGGATAATATGTAATCGATGGCCACATATCGATGTTCAATCAATTCCCAATATACCGCCGCAGATGGGATCAGCCGACTTTGGCTCTGTACCGAGGAGGCCGCAAAATCGAAACACGTGGCTTTAAAATGGAGAATTTTTTTCAAACAATATAAAATGGGCACAATTTTTCACTTTACTTTCTCCACGCTCCCAATGGTGCGTGCCTCAGAATCCACCAGTAACTCTGCTTTGAGGAGATGATTCGATATCCGTGATTAAATCCATTGATTTTTCAGTTTCAACGATAATAACGTATATGCTATTCTATGCATTATTGCCCCAATCCACAGAACAATTGGTCGCAACGTTTCGCTGAAACTCGACCATATGCGGCACAATTTCCTAAAAAACCTTCCTATAACCAGGAGACGTTTCCATTCTCCATAAGGAGAGACAGGATTAGGCAACCCTATACTCCCTCCTTCAATCTAAGGAGATTCACCCTACCGCTAAGTCATCTCTTGCAATCGATCGTGCGACCGGAAGGAGCAACTGGCAGCATTAGGTTTTGCGAACGGTATGATTACGATCAGCTTCAACCTCATTCGTAGCGGGAGCCCCCAAACATTCCTGTAAAAAAAGCAAGGGGGAGAGAGTGAAAGAGAAGGAATGTCAACCAGGAGAGCCATGGAGCACAAGGTTCATGATTCTGCAACTCTTCCACGTGAGATTGAGAATAACGGCGACGAGCGGAAGAAGAGTGAAGGACCTGCTACTCTTCCCGCTGCCGCAGCGAGAGACGATCTGCTGGATGATGGGACGAGGAAGGTCAAGGTGAAGCGAGGTCACGTGACGGGTGACATCGGGGAAGGGAGGCCGTGGGGCTTCCAGTCGCAGGGGGGGAAAGGGAAGGGTTGGGCCTTCGCAGCTGGTATTCTTTCGTGCTGGTGCTTCGGTCGGTATGTTAGCGGAGATGGCGTCGCGACGTTTTCGCTGATAGGAGCCTGGGTTAATCGGTGGCAGTCTGGCGGGGAATCCACTTTCCTGCTGCTGGAATGATAATGTTACGGAGGGGAAGTGGAGACGGACGACGGA
Organism: Darwinula stevensoni; assembly: GCA_905338385.1. Lineage (NCBI taxonomy): Eukaryota > Metazoa > Arthropoda > Ostracoda > Podocopida > Darwinulidae > Darwinula > Darwinula stevensoni. Next base: position 12,958 of record CAJPEV010001702.1, read on the forward strand.
AGGCATGAGAGGTCGAAAGAAGCCAGGGAACATCCGGGAATCGAACCCTGATTGCCGGTCAGGTGTGCAACCGCTACACCACCGAACCCAGGACATTCACCCGAGCCTCTCGATGCCATCCTCATCCGTCACAATGAGATAAGCGGAGACCACTGTGCATCCAGGAAAAAGGGCGCTGCCACCGACAGTATTTCAACTTTGGAAGGAATGGTCTCGGTCTCGGGTCCCTGACCTCGCTGCTACCATCAGGAGAGAAGAGATGAGAAGAATCATGACTGGGCGGGATGGAGCCCCCTGTTGGATGTTAGGCGCGCAATCGATTGCTTCGGGCTCCGCGAGAGAGCAACGTTTTTCCTTTTGCTAGCCGGAAAAGCAACCTTTCTTGGTTTTCGAGAGAGTCGGGAAGGAGGGACCGACTGCCATCCAGGTAGATGGGTGTGATTGTTAATGCTCATTGATGAATGTCAACCCCTTCGAATGGAAGTCATTCGCTCCCCCACTTACGAGTTCCCATGCTCGATTGCACCTTAGTTTGTCGCAATCTGGCAGGGCCTCTATTGCTGTAATGTATGGGCCAGACTCGGCTCTGACCCCTGGGACTACCTCGAGACGGAGGGAAATGAGCCCATCGCCCGCGCGTTCTGAAGGCTGAGATCGGATTTCTTCTGGAGGAGCAAAGAACATTCGAATTTTCACTGAGGTGGTTTACCTGTTGCGATTTTCGGTCGCAGCCATTCCTGCGTGGGCGTGGATTCGTCGAGGAGATGAGACATAGTTTGCTTCTCGAAATATCTCCATTTTTCTCTCCGCCAACGCGCGTCGTCCGGAAGGAAATCCCCTCGAGGAAAAAGACAGTAGGTGACGAGAAGGAAGGAATTCGTTCGCCAACAGACTCAGTGTGAGGGGGAAGGTGGAAAGGAAGCCGGAGGTAGGGGAGATGGATATCTGCAAAGGAAGGGGGAGAGCCAAGGTCGAACCCTGCCTCCAAGGAAAGGGAGGGTATAAAAGCTGTTCCAAGCAGAAATCCTGAGTAGTCTCGACGTGGTCTCACTCATCACCGGTTTCACTGGCGAATTCTCTAGAGGGGACGAGGAAATGAAGACCCTGTGGCGTTTGGCATCTTTTGGAGGGGATGACTATCCAGACGCTGGTGCGATCTCCCAGAGGAATCTGGGACCAAGTCTATCTGCCGCCGCTGTCTCTGGAGGGAGGTAAGAACTCCTTCTCTCATAATTACGCCACAGATGGATTCCTTGGCCTGTGCATTTAAGTCCTTTATTGACCTTGCGAAATTTGAGTGGATATTCCCGAATCATTACGGTTCCTCCATGATGCTAGTGAACAGTGTTTCGTCGCATGTACTTGCGGTTTGCCTAAGAAGCGTTGCAAACTCGTCGCACTAACCAACACGAGGGAATGTGCCCGTGTTCATTAGGGGACGCATACGGACACATCCTTTATATCAAGAAAGCCCCCGTACAGATACGGCATGCCTGAGTTGGATTTGAAGTACCCTCTGCAGTACATTCTGTGCAGCAGGAGTATGAGCTCGGCCTTTTGCACTGCGCCGGCACAGCGTGTTCATGGTAGATTCTTCCTCAATTTTGGAGGACTATTGGCATAGTTGTAGGAAGGTCAATGCAGAGAACTTGCCGGAGACAGTCCGAGAAGCGAATTCTGTCTCATCACCGCGACGAATCCACGCCCACGCACGAATGACTGCGACTGGAAATCGCAGCAGGAAAACCATCTCCGTGGAAACTCGGATGTCCTTTTGCTCCTCGAAAAGAAAAATGCCTTTCCTACCTCCTGTAGCTCGCCTGTAGCCGCGGCAATGGAAGGAGCTGCAGGTCCCTTCACTCTCCAGCTCGTCGCCCGTTTTTCTCTGAATCTCACTTTAGGGAGTTGCAGCGTCATCATCTCCTTTTTCCCTCCCTTTGTTCTTCACGAATGGCTTTCATTTCCTCAACCATCAGGTTGGTATTTTTCCATCTCACACAAGCTCCTCTATTCCCCCTAATAGGACCTGCAGGAGAAAAGGTCCATGGAGACCCGGAACAGTTGGGAGTCGACGGTCGGTGGAATTTCGCTTCGTCTCAAAGGAACTAGCAGAGAGGGTCCGTTCACACTTCACATTTCTCTGTCTCTCTCTCGCATTCGCCTAGGTGTTGATTCTGCAAAAAGCAAGCATTAGATGCTTCTGGGTTGAAATAACCTCCAGCTTCTCTCGCAGCTTACGCTGTAAAAATACTGTATGTTCTGCATGCATATTTGCACCTTGATAAGAATGAGAAATCAAATAGGGGACGAAATTGTAAGATCGAATTGGGATAATCTGCTCAGCCTCCTCCCCTCTCTCCTGAATGGCTTTTCTCTTCCCCCAGTCGGAGCCAGGTGTGCTAAAATTTAGCGCATGTTAGGATGTCGTCGAGCCGTTCTATAATAGCAGGCTTCGTGGTCTTATCGACTCGCTGCCTCCCTGGCCAGCGACGAGGTTAGTTTCACTCGATTTTGCCCCTCGCAACTATCGTCTTACCAGCGCGCTTGGCAGCCGTGTGAATGTCAGGAACAATTTCGTGGTCGTGTTTGAAGTGAAAACGCTCGCTTGTGCTACTTCGCTCAATGATGCATGGTCTTCTCATTCGTCGGGCTGGCAGCAGAACTTTCCCCGTTTGCGTCGAAGCCATTTTGCCGAAATCGTTCTTTGGGAGCTTTTTGCGAAAACTTATCATTGAAATGCGGTGCGGGGGAAAGACACTTTCCCCACAAATTGTTAAATTTCATTGTTTTATTAGTATGAACGATTTCTGTCGAATTTTCCTGCTTTTTTGAAGGTTAATTTCCTTCTAAATTTTTAAGAATTTTTTTTTGTTTTTAGCAATTCAGAGAACTTTCCTGACTGTCACCATAACGTACCGAACCTTCCCAAGTGCGTTAGAATCATCGCGCGAAATTATTATTATATATTGCGCGAAAGTACCCATTATTTGCATATTAGACCACACCCGCGTCCCGCGGGATCTGCTTCGCTAGTAACAGCGTTTCAACTCGGTGCTAATATGTAATTAGCAGTAAGAAAAAAAAAATTAAAGGAATAATTTCAGAATTTCAGTGTGCATGCACACAGTACTCGAGTCAAGTTTGCTTAGGTCCTTTTCGTTTAGTCTTCGTCGTTCTGGTGAGACCCTTCATGGCGCTGGCACATAGAATGTCAACCAGGAGAGCCATGGAGCACAAGGTTCATGATTCTGCAACTCTTCCACGTGAGATTGAGAATAACGGCGACGAGCGGAAGAAGAGTGAAGGACCTGCTACTCTTCCCGCTGCCGCAGCGAGAGACGATCTGCTGGATGATGGGACGAGGAAGGTCAAGGTGAAGCGAGGTCACGTGACGGGTGACATCGGGGAAGGGAGGCCGTGGGGCTTCCAGTCGCAGGGGGGGAAGGGAGGGGGGGGGGGGAGGATAGGGTTGGGCCTTCGCAGCTGGTATTCTTTCGTGCTGGTGCTTCGGTCGGTATGTTCGCGGAGATGGCGTCGCGACGTTTTCGCTGATAGGAGCCTGGGTTAATCGGTGGCAGTCTGGCGGGGAATCCACTTTCCTGCTGTTGGAATGATAATGTTACGGAGGGAAAGTGGAGACGGACGACGGAAGGCATGAGAGGTCGAAAGAAGCCAGGGAACATCCGGGAATCGAACCCTGATTGCCGGTCAGGTGTGCAACCACTACACCACCGATCCCAGGACATTCACCCAAGCCTCTCGATGCCATCCTCATCCGTCACAATAAGATAAGCGGAGACCACTGTGCATCCAGGAAAAAGGGCGCTGCCACCAACAGTATTTCAACTTTGGAAGGAATGGTCTCGGTCGAGGGTCCCTGACCTCGCTGCTACCATCAGAAGGAGAGAAGAGATGAGAAGAATCATGACTGGGCGGGATGGAGCCCCCTGTTGGACGTTAGGCGCGCAATCGATTGCTTCGAGCTCCGCGAGAGAGCAACGTTTTTCCTTTTGCTAGCCGGAAAAGCAAGCTTTCTTGGTTTTCGAGAGAGTCGGGAAGGAGGGACCGACTGCCATCCAGGTAGATGGGTGTGATTGTTAATGCTCATTGACGGATGTCATCCCCTTCGAATGGAAGCCATTCGCTCCCCCACTTACGGGTTCCCATGCTCGATTGCACCTTAGTGGCAGGGCCTCTATTGCTGTAATGTATGGGCCAGACTCGGCTCTGACCTCTGGGACTACCTCGAGACGGAGGGAAATGAGCCCATCGCCCGCGCGTTCTGAAGGCTGAGATCGGCTTTCTTCTCGAGGAGCAAAGAACATCTGAATTTTCACTGGGATGGTTTACCTGTTGCGATTTTCGGTCGCAGCTATTCCTGCGTGGGCGTGGATTCGTCGAGGAGATGAGACATAGTTTGCTTCTCGAAATGTCTCCATTTTTCTCTCCGCCAACGCGCGTCGTCCGGAAGGAAATCCCCTCGAGGAAAAAGACAGTAGGTGACGAGAAGGAAGGAATTCGTTCGCCAACAGACAGTGTGAGGGGGAAGGTGGAAAGGAAGCCGGAGGTAGGGGAGATGGATATCTGCAAAGGAAGGGGGAGAGCCAAGGTCGAACCCTGCCTCCAAGGAAAGGGAGGGTATAAAAGCTGTTCCAAGCAGAAATCCTGAGTAGTCTCGACGTGGTCTCACTCATCACCGGTTTCACTGGCGAATTCTCTAGAGGGGACGAGGAAATGAAGCGGCATCTTTTGGAGGCGTTTTGCATCTTTTGGAGGGGATGACTATCCAGACGCTGGTGCGATCTCCCAGAGGAACCAGGAACCACGTCTATCTGCCGCCGCCGTCTCTGGAGGGAGGTAAGAACTCCTTCTCTCATAATTACGCCACAGATGGATTTCTTGGCCTGTGCATTTAAGTCCTTTATTGACCTTGCGAAATTTGAGTGGATATTCCCGAATCATTGCGGTTCCTCCATGATGCTAGTGAACAGTGTTTCGTCGCATGTACTTGCGGTTTGCCTAAGAAGCGTTGCAAACTCGTCCCACTAACCAACACGAGGGAATGTGCCCGTGTTCATTAGGGGACACATACGGACACATCCTTTATATCAAGAAAGCCCTCGTACAGATACGACATGCCTGAGTTGGATTTGAAGTACCCTCTGCAGTACATTCTGTGCAGCAGGAGTATGAGCTCGGCCTTTTGCACTGCGCCGGTACAGCGTGTTCATGGTGGATTCTTCCTCAATTTTGGAGGACTATTGGCATAGTTGTAGAAAGGTCAATGCAGAGAACTTGCCGGAGACAGTCCGAGGAGCGAATTCTGTCTCATCTCCGCGACGAATCCACGCCCACGCACGAATGACTGCGACTGGAAATCGCATCAGGAAAACCATCTCCGTGAAAACTCGGATGTCCTTTTGCTCCTCGAAAAGAAAAATGCCTTTCCTACCTCCTGCAGTTCGCCTGTTGCCGCGGCAATGGAAGGAGCTGCAGGTCCCTTCACTCTGCAGCTCGTCGCCCGTTTTTCTCTGAATCTCACTTTAGGGAGTTGCAGCGTCATCAACATCTCCTTTTTCCCTCCCTTTGTTCTTCACGAATGGCTTTCGTTTCATTTCCAGGTTGGTATTTTTCCATCTCACACAAGCTCCTCTATTCCCCCTAAAAGGACCTGCAGGAGAAAAGGTGCATGGAGACCCGGAACGGTTGGGGAGTCGACGGTGGGTGGAATTTCGCTTCGTCTCAAAGGAACTAGCAGAGAGGGTCCGTTCCCACTTCACATTTCTGTCTCTCTCGCATTCGCCTAGGTGTTGATTCTGCAAAAAGCAAGCATTAGATGCTTTTGTGTTGAAATAACCTCCTATCATATTTGCACCTTGATAAGAATGAGAAATCAAATAGGGGACGAAATTGTAAGATCAAATTGGGATAATCTGCTCAGCCTCCTCCCCTCCCTCCTGAATGGCTTTTCTCTATCCCCAGTCGGAGCCAGGTGTGCTAAAAATTAGCGCATGTTAGGATGTCGTCGAGCCGTTCTATAATAGCAGGCTTCGTGGTCTTATCGACTCGCTGCCTCCCTGGCCAGCGACGAGGTTAGTCTCACTCGATTTTGCCCCTCGCAACTATCGTCTTGCCAGCGCCCTTGACAGCCGTGTGAATGTCAGGAACAATTTCGTGGTCGTGTTTGCATTGAAAACGCTCGCATTGTGCTACTTCGCATCAATGATGCATGGTCTTCTCATTCGTCGGGCTGGCAGCAGAACTTTCCCCGGTTGCGTCGAAGCCATTTTGCCGAAATCGTTCTTTGGAAACTTTTTGGCGAAAAATTGAAATGCGGTGCGGGGGAAAGACACTTTCCCCACAAATTGTTAAATTTCATTGTTTTATTATTATGAACGATTTCTGTCGAATGTTCCTGCTTTTTTGAAGGTTAATTTCCTTCTAAATTTTTAATAATTTTTTTTTGTTTTTAGCAATTCAGAGAACTTTCCTGACTGTCACCTTAACGTACCGAACCTTCCCAAGTGCGTTAGAATCATCGCGCGAAATTATTATATATTGCGCGAAAGTACCCATTATTTGCATATTAGACCACACCCGCGTCCCGCGGGATCTGCTTCGCTTTCGTTTCAACTCTGTGCTAATATGTAATTAGCAGTAAGAAAAAAAATTAAAGGAATAATTTCAGAATTTCAGTGTGCATGCACACAGTACTCGAGTCAAGTTTGCTTTGGTCCTTTTCGTTTAGTCTTCGTCGTTCTGGTGAGACCCTTCATGGCGCTGGCACATTTTGTGAAAGTCAACCTATTCTGTGGGATGACGTGGTCAGAAAGGGTGGAGAACCTTGACCGCCATTATTTTCTAATCCATCCGACAAAATCGTTTCACTTATTCGCGCTGCCTGCCAAACGTAGAAGGAATGCCGCTCGCTTCATCCTCCTCTCTTCGTTGAGGTTCGCTTGCTTTAATGAAGAAAACCTAAATGCTCTGGTGAAACTGTAAGTTTAGCTTCCAGGTGATCGAGTTTCCCTTTAGGGGGGAATACGTGGCATACTTCCTGAATATTGTATTCCCCGTCTTCCTGATCCAACGGTAAGGGGAGCTGTCGCCCTTCCGTTCAGAGGGTCTGCCCATATGTTCAACGTGTTCGCGTACGCCACCCCATGCGTGCCTAGCTAACAACCCACACTTTTAACATAAGAAAGAAATTGAAATATTTATATTTCTCACTCAATTTTATACGATGTTGCGTAAGGTGAGTAGAACTTGTACGCTAACTATATAGTGTACTTGGCAAGCTGTCCACCAGGTGAAGCATAAAGAAAATTCCCACTAAAGAATAATCGTCATCTTTTTTTTCCAATAAGTGCTCGGATGTGTAAAGGACATCGTTGAGATGTCCTTTACGGGAAAAAAAAACTGAAAAATAAATTATCAGTCATAATAATAATATAAATTTGATAAATTAACAAATTACATTTTTTTTGGAAGCCCTCAGAGGGCGTCAGGTATTTTTATGTAGAGAGATCGCACCCACGTGCACGGGATCTGCTTGGAGTGTAAGAAATGTTCAACAGGCAAAAAGAATTCCGGATTGGGATCACTTCCGAAGCGGACTACCTGTGGAATGTTCCAATAAATGTGTGACATGCAAATGCATATAAGAATGTTAAAAATATACCTCGACTCTCGAGGCTGAAACATATGAGTGTGACATATAATGTGCTTATGTAATGGTTGTGTTTTACGTTCATGAGCAGGGATGTTCGGTGCCCCTCCTGGGTCATTGCGTCTGCTAGCTATGACATGTCCTTCCCAGGCATGGGCATTGTACTCGAGTCGGGTCTTCTTTCGCCCTTCTGGTCTAGTCTTCGTTGTCCTGGTGAGGACCATCATCGCGCTGGCACGGGTATTAGACCTTAGTTTTTTTCCCTCCAAGGAGGCCAAGGCCGCCCAAGGGCCAAGGGCGAGGACGAAGGTCAAGGCCCATCCCCTCCCCGCCTTCCCCTTCCAATCCAGGTCCCGAGAAGAACCATACCCATCGTTTGCCTGAGAACAGTGGTAGCGTTCTGAATCAATTCAGAATTCAGACTCAATAAATCTTTGTATTTTTATTCTAAATATTGGATGGAATTTAAAGTCAGACGATGCAGTACAGTACAATACAGAAGGAAAAATGCAAAGAGGATTTCCACGCTGAGAGGGTAGGATGAAAAGCAGGCCCCGAGGGCGATAATGTCAACACCCGACTTGAAGCTTCAGTTTTTCTCCCTTCTTGCCCTGGCCTCACCACAGCCTAAGGCTCTGTCTCTTTCGCTCGTCATCCTCTTATTTTTTTTCCGTTCCAGTAAATTACCGTCTACCTTTGTAACATCATTGAATTCTTTCCCTGTCTAGAGCTAGACATGAATTCCTTGAGGGGGAATGCTCTGCTCATCACTGCTAGGGGGGTGTTCCCATTTCTGGGAAATGGACTCAAGGTGGATTGGAACATCATATAGCGAGAATGATATGGAGTCGGAGAGACAATGACACTGTTTTCTTCAAATGTCACTAGGATGTGAAATTCTTTTTCATGTCTCCCAGCGTGTGCGCCAAGAAATTTTTGGTCTGAAAAGCCCAAAGCCATCAATTGCCTCATTTTGGCGACCCCTATCAGTCCACTCCTTCAACGCAGTTGGATGTCATTTGGACCTAATGATTTGGTTTCTGTCGTCCTGTTTGGAGTCTAGGTTTGGAACTGGTCTTCCAAAATATAATCGAGAAGGACAACAGAACGTATGAGGGGCGCTGCAAAATCTCATGCCAAATGTGTCTCCTTATTCGAATGACATTTTTTTGGTATTGTTCTTCTGGGATTCTAAAAGATTAGGTGATTTTTTTTTTATTCCTAAACCAAAATGGAGCGACGAAAATAAAATATTCGTAGCATGAGGCCCAAAAAAGGGAACCCCTCAGGTCATTGACTCTCGTCAAGGGAAATCAGCAAGTGCTGATTTGCCATGGTTTCAAAGACCTCTAACTGCTAAACAGTGTCGTGCAGAGATGAAATTATGTGATTTGTGGTTGACTGGTTTCTGAAGTTCTAGTTTAGACATTTTTGTCTGGAGGAGCCAATAAGGTTCGAGGAAGGTGGAGCTTTCTCCATTCTTCCCATTTTTCGTGTGCATGAGACAGGTGTGCCATCTTTTTTTTGAAGGTGCAAGGAAACCATTATAATGCACCTCTATGGCCCCAGCTTTTAGCTCAAATTGCATGAAAACGCGCCAAATTTATAAACATCCACGTGCAAATCCGTAACACTAGCGACCTTCTCCGTGACATAAACTTGGGATTTTGGAATCGATCTTGCCGTTTTTGAGATACTGAGATCAAGTAGTAGTTAGTACTTGGTGCGGTACTTATTAGTACCATCATTAGAAGCAGATCAGTGAGTGGATGACAATGACATATTGTTCATATGTATGGGACTAAGCGTTTAGGAATCCGAGAGCGTTTTCTTTCGGCCAGCCTAAATCAAAGGGTACTGCGCCCCCGGTTCTGGGTATTTTGCGACATTGCCACAAGCATGAGTATACTTTATTTGTGCATATTTCCTTACGTCCACGTTTTACATCACTTTTAAGCGCCGGGAGCGCATGCTCTTTAAAATGCGTCTTAAAGTCCGGACCCATTTCATATGCCGTAATTGGATGACTTCGGGAAATGGATAGAAAGATCGAGGGATCGATCGCCCCGCCACATGCAAAGAAATTGGTTTTTCTGAGACCATATCAGGAACGTTGAAATCCGTCACTCGACCTCATTCCATCAGCTTAAATTTCAAAGCAATTTCGAAATTGTATTTTAATTTCAATTGAGGATTTTAATGCGGCATAGGCGAGGTTAATGAAATCGTGAGGATGAAAGGAAGACGCGGAGCCGAAACGAGGAAGGAAATGTGAATTTGATGTGACGAACAAGACAATGCAGAGGTGATAATGGATGATACTGCCGAGTTCAATGGATTCATCCTCGTCCGATCTGGCTAACCCATTTTTCAAGGAGAACAGGCAGGAGTCATTCAAAACCAACTATGAATCATTTCACAAAGTGGGGGAAATTCACTGATGTGCAGGGGAAGTGGGCCTAGCGTCCTTCGAAAAGACAGTAAGTGACTAGAGGGAAGGAATTCGTTCGCCAACGGACTCGTAATCGGTGCAAGGGGGAAGGTGAAAAGGAAGCCGGAGGTAGGGGAGATGGATATCTGCAGGGGAAGGGGGAGAGCCAAGGTCGACCGAGCTGCATCCAAGGGGGTATGAAAGCTGTTCCAAGCAGAAACATAGTTTCGACGTGATCCCATGCATTACCGGTTTCACTGGCGAATTCTCTGGAGGGGACGAGGAAATGAGGACCCTATCGCTTTTGGCATCTTTTGGAGGGGTTGATCGCTGGTGCGATCTCCCAGAGGAACCGGGAACCACGTCTATCTTCCGCCGCCATCTCTTGAGGGAGGTAAGAACTCCTTCTCTCATAATGACGCCACAGATGGATTTCTTGGACTGTGCATTGAAGTCTTTGATTGACCTTGGGAAACTTTAGTAGAGATTGGATACAGAAACGATTTTTGTGTTTCCTCCATGATGCCAGCGAACAGCGTTTCTTCGCATTTACCTGCGGTTTGCCTAAGAAGCGTTGCCAACTCGTCGCACTAACCAACACGAAGGATTGTGCCCGTGTCCATGAGGGGCACATACAGACACATCCTTGATTTCAAGAAAGACCCCATACAGATGCAATATGCCCGCGTTGCATTTGATTTAGCCGCTCCTGTACATTCTGTGCAGCAGGAGTATGAGCTCGTCCTTAGCCCGCACCTTATGCACCACCTCTTCACAGCGTGTTCATGGTGGATTCTTCCCTTAATTCTCGGAGGACTATTGGCATTGGCGTAGGAAGGTCATCGAAGGTTCTTTTGTTTTTTTTAGCAATTCAGAGAACTTGCTGGAGACAATTCGGGAAGCGAACTCTGTCTCATCTCCGCAACGAATCCACGCCGACGCACGAATGACTGGGACCGAAAATTGCAGCAGGAAAACCATCTACAACATCTACTCGGATGTCCTTTTGCTCCTCGAGGAGAAAAGCCTTCTCAGCATTCAGAACTTGCGGGCAATGGGCTCATTTCCCTCTTTCTCGGGCGGTCCCAGGGGTCAGAGTCGAGTCTGGCCCCTTAATTTTTGGCAATAGAAGCCCTGCCAGATTGCGAGCAGCCAAGGTGGCATCGAGCATGGGAACTCGTAATGGGGGGAGCGAATTGTTATATGAGTAAAAATAGTAGTAATCGAAGGAGAGTATTTTCGCCTCGTAGCTCGCGCGGGTTGCTACGACCGTCTATCCGCATGGGCCATGCCCATGGGAGAAATTTTCCCATCAACTCTCGATCTTGTTTTTTGGTGTGTGTGAGGTAGCATCCGGTCACGCCCTCCCGTCTGCCGGGTCGTCCCTCCTTCGAGTCCGTCCCATGGTGTGTATATCGATGTCTCTGGAGAGGCCTTCGCTGCCTCGAGACCTGATAGTGCTTCCGCCTTCTCGGTGAAGTTTCGCACGTGGGAATGAATGATTCTGCCCCTTTATATCTTCTCCCACTCTACCTATGCCTCATACTTGGTCCAATATTCCGAGCAACGTCGTGTCCCAATTTGCCTAATCCCGTAATACCTAACTCGGCAACAAGACCGTGTCCCAATCCGCCGAATGTTTTTAACCCATTCCCCCTACCATTCGTAGGAGTCCCATCGTTCCGAAAGCGGACACGATTCCACGCATCCTCCAGTATGCGAAGGTCCCATTTTCTCTAAGGATTCCAACTTGGATCTTTCATTTATTTGGCTTTTACATCATTAGAGGTCTGCGCTGATAATATATCTTTGTAACTGTATCCGCATGTGATATCCAAATCCCATGTTATGAACACACGTAGCTTATCTGCTACGTTCAAGATCCGAGGAAGAATGAAAGTTGGTCGTATTTTTATTTTTTTCAATGCCCAGCGTTTTTTTGCATTTACCTGCCACTTGCCTAAGAAGCGTTGCCAACTCGTCGCACTAGCCAACACGAAGGAAAGTGCCCCTGTCCATTAGGGGACACATACGGATACATCATTGATTTCAAGAATGCCCTCGCACAGATGCGACATGGATTTGATTTAGATTGGATTTCATTTAGCCGCTGCTGTACATTCTGTGCTGCACGACTATGACTTTTGCACTGCGCCGGCACACGGACACCACGCATGAATGACTGTGGACAAAAGGTCCTCGAAGTTCCTTTTATTTTTTTTTTTAGCAATTCAGAGAACTTGCCGGAGACAATTCGAGAAGCAAACTCTCATTTCCGCTAGAAATCCACGCCCACGCATAATTCCATTTGCCGTCTTCTTCGCTTCATTTTACTGTAACTGAAAATGTTTACGTAATTATGCTTTCCCGTATTGCTAGATACTAAATAGTAAATAAAAAAACAGATAGAAGGTGAGTAGCAGGGCAGACGACTTCGCACTGACACTTGCAACCGTAATTTTTCGGTGGCTACGGTCGGCTTTTAAAGAGCATGCATTCCCGGCGTTTAAAAGCGATGGAAAGTGTTTGAGGAAATACTTCTACTCCAGCTGACGAGCGAGAAGGCCCGAATGAAGTGTCTGTGAATTTCCCCGAAATTTCCCAAGGCATCACCCCACTTTTGGGACCAAAGCAGCTGATGAATCGGGGTGGTCGGCCAACTTTCCAGTCGAGCTGCCTGTGTGGGCCATTTGTGCCATTTCTGTGGTCATTCGTCTTTGTTGTGCGATGAAGCAACGTTCCTGCTGATCATGCGAGGTGTCGCCAGAGTGGGCGTTTTCGGTATTATCATTGAATGTGTTCGCTGTGTGTTCCCACTGGATTTCATGCGGTTCCAGGTCTCATCCCACAGACTGCATGGAAGTAGACACCCAACAGAATTGTGAATTTTGGGGCACAATTTCCCATGAAAAATCCTTCAGGGAAAATATGCTGCTCGAAATGTTAATGGGACTTTCGAACGTAATTTTTATCATCTTTGTACCACATTTGCCACATTTGAATTCAGGAAAATGTGGACGTATGGAAATTTTCACAAATATCCGAAGTATACTTGTGCATGCGGCAATGCCGCAAAATACACCAAGCCAATTTAAGCCAACGCGCCAAAAATTACGGCTGTCAGTGCGAAGTTGTCTGCCCTGCCTCTCACTTTCTACCTGTTTTTCTTTTTTTTTACCATTTAGTATTAGCAATATGTGAAAGCAGAATTACGTAAACATTTTGAGTTACAGTAAAATGCAGCGAAAAAGTTGGCAAATGGAATTCATGCGTGGGTGTGGATTTGTCCTCGAAATAAGAGAGTTTGCTACTCGAATCTTCTTTGGCAAGTTCTCTGAATTGCTAAAGAACACTGAACACTCTGTGCTGGCGCGGTGCGAAAGGTGCGGGTTAAGGCCGAGCTCATACTCGTGCTGCACAGAATGTACAGCAGCGGCTAAATCAAATCCAACGCGGGGCATGTCGCATCTAAAGCCCTCTCGGCTTTCTTCAAATCAGAGATGTGTCCCCTAAAGGACACGGGCACATTCCTTCGTGTTGGCTAGTGCGACAAGTTGACAACGCTTTTTCGGCAAGTGGCGGGTGAAAAAAACGCTGTTCACTCGCATCATGGAGGGACCGTAATAACTCGGAAAAATCTGTATCCATGCCCACATTCGAAAACATGTGCTCAAGTTTTGCAAGGTAAATTAAGGATTTAAATGCACGTGCTAATATCTCCATCCGTGGCCTCACCATGAGGAGTTCTTACCTCCCTCCAGAGATGTCAGCGGCAGATGGACGTGGTTCCCGATTCCTCTGGGAGATGGCGCCAGCGTCTGGATCCTCAGTTCGTCAGCCCCTCCAGAGATGCCACACGCGACAGGGTCCTCACTCACGTACCCCTCTCGAGAATTCCCCAGGGAATGTCTGGTGATGGGTCTCAGGACTTCTGCTTGGAACATCTTGTATACCCACCCTTCGATGCAGTGGTCAACCTTCACTTTCCCCCTTCCCAGGCAGATATCCATCTTCTGTCTTCCCTCCGCTACGCTATTGGTTTCCGCCTAGGATGCAAACTGGTACGAAATAGGGCCTTTTCACCTTTAGATTTACGTCCACTTGTCCTTTATTTTCTTTCTTGGAGTGTGACAATAATTTTTTAAATAACATGGCGCTCAATTGCGGTCGCAACCTGGACTGATCGGGCGAGGTTGTGACTCCCACTTCCCGACAAGTTGAGTAACTGTCTGTTAAAGTGCCATTTTTTGTGGGTACACGCGCACGAAAGAAAACCACCTGCGAAGGCCCAACCCCTCTGCACGGTCCTTCCCACCCTCCCGCCACGGCCGCGTCTTCCCTTGAAGTTCCTTCCCACTGCCTCCCTTCCCCGATGTCATCCGTCACGTGACCTCGCTTCACCTTGACCCTCCTCATCTCTTCTTCCAGCAGTTCGCCTCTCGCCGCTGCAGGGGACGGAGTAGCAGGTCGTTCGCTCTCGTTCCGCTTGTCGCCGTTATTCTCAATCTCACTTGGAAAATTTGCAGAATTAACAACGTCGTCTTGCACGGCTCTTCTGGTTGATATTCCTTCTCGTTCACTCTTCCCTCGTTTTTCAGGCACGTTTGGCGGCTCCAACTCCGGAGGAGGTTGAGGTTGAATCTGAAGTTGATCGACAGCAAGATTGTGAGGGATGACTAAGCGTTGGGATTAATCTCCTTAGATTAGAGAAGGGCGTACAATGTCGCCTCATCCTGTCTCTTCTCTTAGAGAATGGAATTCATTCACAATCCAGGGATGGAGAAAATATAGGTTTCCAAAGGACTGTGTGGCGCATATGGTCGAAAGTCAGCGAAACGTTGCGAGTTATAGTTCAGTGTTTGGGGGCAATAATGATAGTATAGTTAATATCATTGAAAATAAGAAATCGATGGATTTAATCATGAATACTGAATCATTTTTCCTAAAGCTGAGTAGTTGGGGAATTCTGAGGCACGGACCGTTGGCAGCATGGAATAATTAAGTAAAATGTGTGCATATTTTATATTTAGAAAAAATTCTACATTTTAATGCTACGTTTTTCGATTTAGCGCCACCCTCGTCATAGGGCTCGGCTGAGACCAACAGTGACGGTATATCGCGAGTTGATTGAACATCGACATGTGGCCATGGATTACATACTATCCCGCGAAAGATGTGTTTTCGTGCGACGATTGTTGCATATGAATCAACGGAGAGGTTATTTTTCGGAATTGCGACGAGTTGGCAACGCTATTTCGGCAAACCGCCGAAATATAATGAAATAAAACGCTGTTCGCTGGCTTTATGGAGGGACCGTAATAAGTCGAAAAAAACGTTTCTGTATCCATGCAAACTGAAATATGCAGTTTTGCAAGGTCAATAACGGACTTACATGCATAGGCCATCCGTGGCGTCGTAATGAGAGGAGTTCTTACCTCCCTGAAGGAGATGTGGAGATTCATGATTCTTCTGGGAGATGGCGCCAGGGTCAGGATCCTCACTTCCTCATCCCCTCCAGAGAATTCTCCAACTGGTGATGAGTGAGACTACGTCGGGACTACCCTGGATTTCTGCTTGGAACAGCTTTTATACCCTGCCTTTCCTTGGATGCAGCGGTCGACCTTGGCACTCCCCCTTCCTTTCCAGATATCCATCTCCCCTACTTCCGGCTTCCTTTCCACCTACCCCCTTGCACTGACTCACGGTCTTTTCGGAGCACGCTTGGCTCATTTCCACTGCACAGCAGTAAATTGTCCCCACTTTCTGAAACGATTCATAATTAGTTGGTTTTGAATGACTCCAGCCTGTTCGCCTTAGAACAGGGGTTAGCCAAATCGGATGAGGGTGAAGCCATTGAACTCTGCAACATCATCCATCTTCACCTCTGCACGGTCTTGTTCGTCGCTTCCATTCATGTTTCAAGACTCATTAAAAGCTACGCGTCTTCCTTTCATCCTCATTATTTCATTAACGTCGCTTATGCTGCATTTAAATCCTAAATTGAAAAAAAATTTTAAAATTGCTTTGAAATTTAGGCTGATGGAATGACGCATTTTAACGTTTCTGATATGGTCTGAGAAAAAATTAATTTGGGGCATTTCACGTGACGATCGATCCCTCGATCGATCCCATGTGAAAAAATGTTTCAGTATTCACGATTTAATCCATTGATTTCTTTTTTTTTTTAGTGAAAACTTCTATGCTAACATTAATGCCGCAAAACACTGAATAATTTCTCTTTACGATTCCCTGGCTACGACCATACACACCACAATTTCAATTTTTCCCTTAAAACGTTTTTTTTCTCCAGCTCTGGATAGTGAAAAAATTCGAACTATCGTCAGGAGAAGCTGTTTATAACCTGAACGAGACGTTTCTATTCTCCCAAAGGCGAGACGGGATTAGGCGACCCTATTATCTCTAATCTAAGGAGATTAATCCTAACGCTTAATCATCCCTCACAATATTGCTTTCGATCATGCGACCGAAAGGAGCAACTGGCAGCATTAGAATTTGTACACACTATGATGATAATGGCTGGAGGAATATCGAGTCAGACTTATGTCGAATGAGACACGTTTGTGCAAGGGAAGTTGCTGGCTTCTATCACTTCTTCGACTCGGTGGGAGAACGAAGAAATTAACTGGTCTCACAGACACTTCATGGAACGGTAAGAGGTGGTCCGTCCTCTGGCAATTTTTGCAATTTTGAAATTGTATTGTTTTCAATTGAGGATTTAAATGCAGCATAGGCGAAGTAAATTAAATCATGGGGATAAAAGGAAGACGCGTAGCTTTCAATGAGGGTGGAAATATGGGTGGGTGAATTGGAAGCGACAAACAAGACCATGCACAGGTGATGTTGAATGAAATTGCTGAGTTAAATGGATCAATCCTCGTCCGATCTGGTTTACACCTGTTCCAAGGCGTACTGGCAGGAGTCAATCAAAACCAACTAATTATGAATCATTTCACTAAGTAGGGAAAATACCCTGTTGTGCAGTGGAAATCGGCCTAGCGTGCTTCGAAAAGACAGTGAGAGAAAAGAGGAAAGTAATTACTTCGCCAACGGACTCTAATCAGTGCAAGGGGGAAGGTGGAAAGGAAGCCGGAAGTAGGGGAGATGGATATCTGGAAGGGGGAGTGCCAAGGTCGACCGCTTCATCCAAGGAAAGGGAGGGTATAAAAGCTGTTCCAAGGAGAAATCCAGAGTAGTCCCGACGTGGTCTCACTCATCACCGGTTGCGTTGGGGAATTCTCAGGAGGGGACGAGGGAGTGAGGGCCCTGTCGCGTTTGACATCTTTTGGAGGGGATGACTATCAAGACGCTGGTGCGGTCTCCCAGAGGAATCAGGAACCACGTCTATCTTCCGCCGCCATCTCTGGAGGGAGGTAAGAACTCCTCTCATAATGACGCCACAGATGGATTTCTTGGCCTGTGCTTTTAAGTCCATTATTGACCTTATTGTTTTAATTTGAGTGGATATTCCCGAATGGGTACAGAAAAGATTTTTGCGGGTCATTATGATTCTTCCATGATGCCAGTGAACTGTTTTTTTTCGCATGTACTTGCGGTTTGCCTAAGAAGCGTTGCCAACTCGTCGCACTAGCCAACACGAAGGAATGTGCCCGTGTTCATTAGGGGACACATACGGACACATCCTTGATATCAAGAAAGCCCCCATACAGATACGACATGCCTGAGTTGGATTTGAAGTAGCCGCTGCTGTACATCCTATGCAGCAGGAGTATGAGCTCGGCCTTTTGCACTACGCCGGTACAGCGTGTTCATGGTGGATTCTTCCTCAATTTTCTGGGACTATTGGCATAGTTGTAGAAAGGTCCTCGAAGGTCCTTCTTCTTTTTGCAATGCGGAGTACTTGCCGGAGACAGTCCGAGAAGCGAACTCTGTCTCGTCTCTGCGACGAATCCACGCCCACGCATGAATGACTGCGATCGAAAATCGCAGCAGGAAAACCATCTCCGTTAAAACTCGGGATGTTCTTTTGCTCCTCGAGGAGATAAATGCCTTTCCTACCTCCTGCAGTTCGCCTGTCGCCGCGGCAATGGAAGGAGCTGCAGGTTCCTTCACTCTCCAGCTCGTCGCCCGTTTTTCTTTGAATCTCACTTTAGGGAGTTGCAGTGTCATCAACATCTCTCTT
Source organism: Darwinula stevensoni (assembly GCA_905338385.1). Classification (NCBI taxonomy): domain Eukaryota; kingdom Metazoa; phylum Arthropoda; class Ostracoda; order Podocopida; family Darwinulidae; genus Darwinula; species Darwinula stevensoni. The sequence goes on from CAJPEV010001702.1 coordinate 31,219, forward strand.
TTCTCTCCCTTTGATCTTCACGAATGGCTCACATTTCCTCAGCCATCAGGTTGGTATTTTTCCATCTCACGCAAGCTCCTCTCTTCCCCCCCCCCAACAGGACCTGCAGGAGAAAAGTTCCACGGAACGGTTGGGGAGCCGACGGTCGGTGGAATTTCTGCTTCGGCTCAAAGGAACTAGCAGAGTTGTCCCTTCACATTCTCGGTCTCTCTCGCGTTCGCCCAGGTGTTGATTCTGCAAAAAGTAAGCATTAAATGCTTTTGGGTTGAAATAACCTCAAGCTGCTCTCGCAGCGTACACTGTAGAAATGTGTCCTGCATGCATATTTGCACCTTGGTAAAATGAGAAATTAAACGGGGGACGAAATTGTAAGATATAAATAAAATTGAAATAAAATAAATAAAACAAATAAAATTGGGATAATCTGCTCGGCCCCCTCCCCTCCCTCCTGAAAGGCTTTTCTCTACCCCCAGTCGTAGCCGGGTGTGCAAAAAAATCTAGCGCATGTTAGGAAGTCGGCGAGCCGTTTTATAAGAGCTGGCTTCGTGGTCTAATCGACTCGCTGCAGTTGAACTCGATTTTGTCCCTCGCAGCTATCGGCCTACTCTGTCGCCCTTGATGGCCTTGTGAACGGCGGGAATAATTTCATGGTCATGTTTTAATTGGAAAACGTTCGTTTGTGCTACTTCTCTTAATGATGCATGTTCCTCTCGTTCGTCGGCCAGGCAGTTTTTGAGTAGAACTTTCCCAGGTTGCGTCGAAGTCACTTTCCCGAAATCGTTCTTTGGAAACTTTTTGCGAAAACTTATCATCGTTGAAATGCGGTGCGGGGGATAGACACTTTCCCCACAAATTGTTAAATTCCATTGTGTTATTATGAACGATTTCTCTCGAATCTTCCTGCTCTTTTGGTGGTTAATTTCCATCTCTTTCTGGGAATTTTTTTTAACAATTCAGGGAATTTTTCCTAACTCGTTCACTTTAGCGTACCGAACCTTCCCAAGTGCGTTAGAATCATCGCGCGAAGTACCTAATATATGCATATTAGACCACACCCACGTCCCGCGGGAACCGCTACGATGGTGACAACGTTTCAACGGACTGTAACGTTTCAACTCTGTGCTAATATGTAATTACCAGTAAGAAAAAATAAATTATTAAAGGAATTATTTTAGATTTTCAGTGTCCATGCACACAGTACTCGAGTCAAGTTCGATTGGATCCTTTTCGTTCAGTCTTCGTCGTTCTGGTGAGACCCTCCATGGCGCTGCCACATTTTGTGGACCCCGGGCATTTTCTTCTCAAGTTCGATCAAGGGACAGAGTGAGAAAGTCAACCTATTCTGTGGAAAGACGGGTCAGTAAGGGTAGAGATCCTTGACCGCGGTTATTCTCTAATCCAGCAGACCACCATCCGACAAAATCGGTTCACTTTCTCGCGCTTCCTGCCAAACATAGAAGGAACGCCGCTCGCTTCATCCTCCTCTCTTCTTTGAGGTTCGCTTGCTTTCATGAGAAAAACCTAAATGCACTGGTGAAACAGTATAAGTGTTTAGCTTCCAGGTTTCACGAGTTATTTTTTAGGGGGCAATACATGGCATAACTCTTCCTGTTCCAACGGTAAGGGGAGCTGTCTCCCTTCCGTTCAGAGGGTCTTCCAATGTGTTCAGAGTTGAACACGTTCAACACCCATATGTTCAACGTTTTCGCGTGCGCCACCCCATGCGTGCCTAGCATATAACCCACACTTAACATAAAAATTTCTATTTCTTATCTTTCTTACTGTTAAAATATGCAACAACGCATTATCTTGCGATTGATATATCACATGTACCGTTCGACAGGCGGTCCACTTTTTAGATAGACTGCACTGTCCGATCCAAGAGAGGACATTAAAGAAGCAGAATTGGGGGAAAAAAAAACAAATATAAATAATATTCAATATAATTCATATAGTAATAATTATTAATAAAGTAAATTGGATAGTAAATTAACAAATTACATTTTTTGTGGAAGCCTTCAGAGGGCGTCAGGTATTCTTATGTAGAGAGATCGCCTCTGGGTCCGTCCAAAGAGAGAGTATATTAATTTTAGCATATTTTTCGAGTTGATTCTTGAACATACACAGAGAAGAGAGGTCATCTTGATTGAAGTCGTTCTTTCCGTGCCGAGAAAGGAAAAGGGGACATCGTTTTCTTTGTCTGGTTTCTTCGTGTTTCACCTTACTTTCCTACCCTGTCTAGACGATGCTCTGATGATGCTCACCCTCTGTTCATTAGTGGGGTGTTCCCATTTCTGGGAAATGGACTCGGAATCAAGGTGGATTGGAACATTATATAGCGAGAATGATATGGAGTCGGAGAGACACTTCAAATGTCGCTAGGAAATTCTTTTTCAAGTCTCAAAGTGTGTGCGCCCAGAAATTTTGTCCTGAAAAGCTCAAAGTCATCAATTGCCTCATTTTGAGGACCACGCCTTCAACGCAGTCAGGTGTCATTTGGACCTGATTTGGTTTCTGTCGTCCGGACAACTGTTGGAGTCGAGGTTTGGAACTGGTCTTCGAAATATGATATATACTCGTATATATACATTGTGAGAGACCGCAGAACATTGATTTCACATAACGAATCTCTAGGAAAGAAGCCTTTTTCGGTGTAAAGAGTATTTTCATAAGTTTCGAATTTCGCGATAGCACGGTTTTCCATGCCACAGGCACGCTTCGCCACCCTGTCTGCTTGCACAGCATGCCCTTTATTCCGAGCCGTTCCAGTGCGTTTCTGCGCAGGTCTGAGAGGGCTCGCTGCGACACCCCTTGGGGCAAATACATCACGAGAGACCTCGAGTTCTCGGGATCAGAAATGCTCGGTCGACGATGGAGTTCCAGGTCAGGTGGGGGCCACAATTCGACACGTGCCGATCGAGTTTCAACTCGGAGAAGTCGATCGTGCAGGCCATCGACGCGCAGACAAACAGGAGGACGCATGGCGACAACGTCCGCAGGGAACTCCTCAGACTTTTGACCCGATAAGTATCGTCTCCAGGTCCTAAGCTTTCAATTGACTCATGAAAATTCGTTTTTCCGTGTAGGAGGAGCTTACCGGAAAGACTGACAGAATGTCAGAATGATTTGCCTCTCATGTATATGGATGATCAAATTATGAAGAATTGCTTTGAATGGGCTCTAAATTATCCCTTCAAGCAGTACTGCGTAAGGAGAGCAGGGATTAATTTAACGTTTTTTATTAACAGTCGGCGGAGGTGATCATTCGGTTTGATAATAACCGTTCCGAATTGTGTTCATTTCATGGGGACGGCGTTTCCATGAAATGGAATAATTTGCAGGGAATGTTGGTATATTCGGCTCTATTATTTCGCATGAAATGGAAAATATTATTTTCGTCAAATGCTTCAACAATCTTTCAAATGAAATTTTATAGGCATTCCCTGACATTTACAGAAGATTTCTTCTAGCGAATGTAAAGCAGAGAAAACTTTTTTTCGTTTGCCGTATTGCTGCCATGGAAAACAAAAACGGTAGTCAGGGGGAACCATGCATTATTTCTACCATGAAAGTGCTTCAGACCTGCTTTAGCAATATATGTTCAAATATATGGCTTCCCGTTGTTGTTTTTAGGAGGATGGTGGAATTGCCATCGATTCGTGGCATAATGGTCGGCTGGTACTAAATGTCCTTGGACTTCTCTGTATCCAAGTGCCCCATGGCCTTGGATGGAATGGTAGAGGGATAGGAGGGAAACTCAATTGCATCGCTCTTCAATGTCTGTTATTCTTATTATCCTCGATGCAGAATGAAAGGCGTGTTGTTCCATGTACCTCATTTGGCTTCCATTTTATTGCAAAATTCTTGCATCCCATTCAAATTTAATTCCTGTAATTACACTAATTTCTGCTAATTTCTTACAAAGTGGGATATATTAGGGCGTGTGATGTCGAAGTCTGAAGTCCATATGCCTTGCACTGATGCGAAGTAAAATTTAAAAGGAGGAACTATAATGAAAGCATATCCTGCTTGTCAATCACACAGATGTGATATACGTTCGCATTCTCCGAACTAATGAAACATCATTATAATGACCACTTTGAATACCATGAAGATACGTATGACATTCAGTTATTCATAATTTGCAGTTATGTTTAAATTCCTCTGAGTTATGCTGTCCACTATCATTATGAAAAAGAAGAAAGAATTTGTAACGTAGAATGTAAAGTGGAGAAAACTTTTTTACATTTGCCGTATCGGTGCCGTGGAAAACAAAAACGGTAGTCAGGGGGAACCATGCATTATTTCTACCATGAAAGTGCTTTAGACCTGCTTTAGCAATATATTTTCAAATATATGGCTTCCCTTTGTTGTTTTTAGGAGGGTGATGGAATTCCCATCGATTCGTAGCATAATGCGTAGCACAACACTTCTATGAGCCGTGCTTTGTGGTAGCGGAATTTATGCAATTACGATTTATGCGGGGATTCGTAAAGGGGATTCCTCAATGTAACACGCACGTCTCGTTGAGTCCGCTGATTGGCCGTGGAAGAGTTGTTGATGTGCGCCCTCTAGGTGGAGGATCGACAGAGATTTTCATATTGGGACCTTGTCGATGAATGGGATTCGAGGGGAGTGTTGCCTCTAGTTATAATTTCTACTCTATAGTCCTGACTAGAGTAGCTAATAACTCAGAGGTGCAACTCAGGGTGTCCATGTGAATAGCCGTAACGGCTCTTTCAAATCCAAATCGTTTCGCAGAAATGTCCATTCGTGGCACGAGGGGAACTGTCAAATCGACATCCTGTTTTTTTTTTCCACTAATTTTTGTTCTCTTTTTTTGTTTCAGCATTTCCCAATCATATGAAACCTTGCAAGATCTAGGGCATTGAATGCCGTGACATTTGGAAGTTCGATGGGCGTTTAAATGTCATTGAGCAGATTGGGTGAGTGGAGTAAGGGCAGTGTGGAGCGTTTAATGTCTGGGTCCCCAGACTGACCCATCAAGTAATAATGAAGTAATGTGAAAACCAATTTTCAATCGCTTTCCCTTTCTTCAACCTCCCTCACCACCCCTCCAGCCTCTCTACGGGACTCACTAACGTAAGGTTTAGGCCTAACCAACAGACTGCCTTCAGGTCACGTCAAGGCCTACCTTTTCCTTTTCAAATGAAACTCAATTCTCGACTATTAGGCCTATCGTGAATCGTGGTCTTCGAGACATCTGGTTAAGGACGTGTAACGTTAGGCCAATCTCATGTTCAGTGAGGACTGTCAACTGCAAGTTCTAGTGAGGGGAACCAATGAGAGAATTGGGTTTTGAAAACGTGGGCATTTGTTATCGATTTGGTTATGGCGCAGGAACAAGTCCAGATTCAGCGCAACTGCTTCCGCGCACTCGCAGGGATTATTTTAAAAGGGAAGGAGGTGTTCCTCAGTGGCATAGTGCCCTTCATATCTTGGTGAAGCACCTCAACGACGTGAAGCTACAGCGAGAGTATCCCTTTCTTTTTTGCCTTGGCTAGAAATTCCTTTTCCCTTCCATTCTGACCATGCACAATGAATCCAGCTTTCCTTCGGAAAGACCGGTCCTTCCATGTCGTGTCAAGGCTGGATTAATATATCATCATTTTGGAAGAATGAAATTCATATGAAGAAATAGGACACCAATGTTGAAGTTGGCAATTTCGTCGTATTTTCACAGTGCCGTTATTGAAATTTATTAAGCGAGATTTCTGTTTCCAGTCGTGTGAATTATTCATAGGGTAGCTCAATGTAATGCTAAAGGGCGTGGTAAACGAAGTTCTGGGTTGAAATGTGGACAGTTTCACGAATACGAAAACGACTCAAGTTCTCTATAGTTACAGAAATACATTTTCGAGCATGCTTGGATACTGAAACAAATTCCAATTTCAATTATTAAAAAATCGTATAGTAAAATTCGAACCTCACTATTTTCCATACTCCCGTTATGTTTGGGATAAAACAGGCTATGACATGATATACACACCTGGATATCGAAAATTGCTAAAACATGTTAGTCTACAGCGCAGCGGAGTTCTGAACGCTGATGGGAGCAAGTCAACCGAAACCACGACTCTCGGTTTCACACTGCAAGAGGAAGTGATGTGGGGAATTGGGACCTCACTGTTCTAATAGAGTATGCGATCTTGCTCGTCCGTTGGGGAAGTCCATTCCAGTTTGTATATCGTGATAACATAAGCATATCTAGGAGCGCGCAAGCATCACTTGAGAGGGAGGAGCTGCGAGAGCATTTTTACCAAATGACCAAGTGTTTTTTTTTTTAAATATCTGGCTCAAAATGGACGATGCCAGGGAAGTTGAAGAGCTGCTCACATTCTCTCTTTGTGCTTTCTTAATGTGACGGGTCTTGAAACAAACTCTCCAACAATTGCAGTGTCATCGAATATACTAATTCTATGGACACGCCAGACATCGAAGATAAAGCAACTAAATTTCAGGAGGGATCTTTTTTTTTTCTTCATTCTGTTTCTCCGCAGTAACCTTAGCGATCCGATAGTACAACCTAACGCGCAACGCGCAGCTTTCTGCCCGAGTCGCGGTGCCCGTCTTCCACTACAGCATCCACTTCCCTTCCAACCCTGGCGGTTAGAGACGATGGAGGAGAGCGGCTGCTCCCGGCAGCGTAGATATGGGGTTGCTAGGCACACTCGTGAAATACCGTATATGCCAACCTTTCACTTTTTAATATCCTCACGTCTCCACGTGACGCCGACACGCGAATTATCGAAACCATGTGTAGTTGACTGATGCATTTAATATAGTATGCTGTACGAATGACATTCATCAATATTTATTTCGAAGTTCTATGATTATGATGCAGCAAAGAAGATAATTCCAAAAATATCCGGGCCCTTGGAATGGAAGATCTTTACCTGGACTTCTACTNCCATTCTGACCATGCACAATGAATCCAGCTTTCCTTCGGAAAGACCGGTCCTTCCATGTCGTGTCAAGGCTGGATTAATATATCATCATTTTGGAAGAATGATATTCATATGAAGAAATAGGACACCAATGTTGAAGTTGGCAATTTCGTCGTATTTTCACAGTGCCGTTATAGAAATTTATTAAGCGAGATTTCTGTTTCCAGTCGTGTGAATTATTCATAGGGTAGCTCAATGTAATGCTAAAGGGCGTGGTAAACGAAGTTCTGGGTTGAAATGTGGACAGTTTCACGAATACGAAAACGACTCAAGTTCTCTATAGTTACAGAAATACATTTTCGAGCATGCTTGGATGCTGAAACAAATTCCAATTTCAATTATTAAAAAATCGTATAGTAAAATTCGAACCTCACTATTTTCCATACTTCCGTTATTGCTTTGGATAAAACAGGCTATGACATGATATACACACCTGGATATCGAAAATTGCTAAAACATGTTAGTCTACAGCGCAACGGAGTTCTGAACGCTGATGAGAGCAAGTCAACCGAAACCACGACTCTCGGTTTCACACTGCAAGAGGAAGTGATGTGGGGAATTGGGAACTCACTGTTCTAATAGAGTATGCGATCTTGCTCGTCCGTTGGGGAAGTCCATTCCATGTTGTACATCGTGATAACATAAGCATATCTAGGAGCGCGCAAGCATCACCTGAGAGGGAGGAGCTGCGAGAGCATTTTTACCAAATGACCAAGTGTTTTTTTTTTTAAATATCTGGCTCAAAATGGACGATGCCAGGGAAGTTGAAGAGCTGCTCACATTCTCTCTTTGTGCTTTCTTAATGTGACGGGTCTTGAAACAAACTCTCCAACAATTGCAGTGTCATCGAATATTCTAATTCTATGGACACGCCAGACATCGAAGATAAAGCAACTAAATTTCAGGAGGGATCTTTTTTTTTCTTCATTCTGTTTGTCCGCAGTAACCTTAGCGATCCGATAGTACAACCTAACGCGCAACGCGCAGCTTTCTGCCCGAGTCGCGGTGCCCGTCTTCCACTACAGCATCCACTTCCCTTCCAACCCTGGCGGTTAGAGACGATGGAGGAGAGCGGCTGCTCCCGGCAGCGTAGATATGGGGTTGCTAGGCACACTCGTGGAATACCGTATATGCCAACCTTTCACTTTTTAATATCCTCACGTCTCCACGTGACGCCGACACGCGAATTATCGGAACCATGTGTAGTTGACTGATGCATTTAATATAGTATGCTGTACGAATGACATTCATCAAGATTTATTTCGAAGTTCTATGATTATGATGCAGCAAAGAAGATAATTCCAAAAATATCCGGGCCCTTGGAATGGAAGATCTTTACCTGGACTTCTACTCCCTAGTTCTTCATTCTGAATGCCTGCAGTATCCATGACGCTGGAACAACACTGCTCACTGCTCACTGTGCAGCTTTTCGACTGATTCGGCGTGCCCATCTTCCGCTAAATCATGGTTTCCCCTTCCAGCCCTCGCTATGACGGATCCCTAGTACACGAAATTTCTGCATTCGATACGCTATCGATATTAGACTGTTACAAGGTGGTGAAATGAATGCCAGCTTTCTTTCAGCACCCTTGCTTAAGTTTTCCAATGTCCATTAATAGGTGAATTTTAGGTGCTTATAGGTGGAAATTGCAATCAAAATAAGGTGGTGATATTATAATAACCGTGTAGTCAGAAAGTTAGCCTGTGCGTGTTGCGGGCCATTTTGTGCCCCGAATCCCCGAATCTCCACCCCATTGATTTAAAACTCCCTTTTCTAGGCCGATGTTCGAAGGACGAACATAATTTTTTTTTATCTGAGGGCTATTCTCTAAAGAATTGAACCAATTCTCAAATTTCATGGAATTCTGAGACGGTCGAACACAGATCATAATAGCACCCTGTGGGGATGATCCACCTCTAAGCACATTTAATTCACCTCTAAATGGGCATTGCACAACTTACCTTTTTAAACAACCTTTTTAAAGCTGCATTAATGAAACTATTTCTCAGCCAAGGAACACGGTAGAACGTTTTTTATATCTCCCTATAAGCGTACTTCTTTTCATGCTTTTCCTGGATTTATTCAATCCCAGTTCCTTCCAAAAAAAATTAGAACAACGGTCGCAATTATCGACACTTCATAAAGTACAGTGTAAAAGAGTATAGCAAGTAGAGATTTGTTGATTAAAAAATTTATCCATGGGCTGTACAAGAAAATATAATTTCTTTTTAATTTGTCATATGAATAGTAAACACATTTATCGCCTTTTGGATTTTTCTTGAGGTTTTCCTTCTCGGGGCATCAGTCAAGGATCAAAAGGTGAATTTTTGCAAATAAGAAAAACTTTTATCTGGCTCAAATTCCAATAAACATGACATTTTAATTTCTCCTGTAATTCTCATTGAATTGAGAGGTTTAATCAAGATTCTGGCACAATAATTCTTGAGTTAAAGGGTTATCGAAATAGGAGATTAATAATTATAAAAATATGAATTCCTAAGTACTGCCTCCAATTTTACCATCCCTACTTCTCATTGGATTTTTTTACATTTTAGATAATCATATCATCTGCTGATTCATTGACTAAGTGATGTTCGTGAAGCTACAAGTGGAGACTTCCTGAGGAAGAACCGGAGTAGAAGCATGCCGATTCCTCGGTGAGTTTCGAATACGACGGCGAAACCCGGCCAAAGACACCGTCCCAATCCCTATAGAAGCTTCATTCAAAGCGTCCGGGGCCAGGATTCCTGGAAGATGGGGAAAGCGATTGGGATTGATGGGAATCTCAGTGGCTGACGAGGAGAGGATTTGACTTGTGTGGAAGAAGGGGAATAATTTATTTATTTATTTTAAGGCGATGATTCGATCTTGTCCTTGCAATTGTTGAGAATGACTTTTCCTTGTCATGACAGGGGGATTCGCGCCTTCCTGACTCCAGTTTTAATTCCGTGTCTCTTCTGGGCTGGGTTGTCTTCAAAGCTCAACGTCTACCATGCCGTATACCAAGGACAACGGTATGGGAACGTGTCTCTGGAGTTGAAGGTGGAGAACTTCGAGGAATGTCACTTGAAATGCGTGATGATAAAACAGTCCCAGGCTTGCTACGCTTTNTGGAGGAGAGCGGCTGCTCCCGGCAGCGTAGATATGGGGTTGCTAGGCACACTCGTGGAATACCGTATATGCCAACCTTTCACTTTTTAATATCCTCACGTCTCCACGTGACGCCGACACGCGAATTATCGGAACCATGTGTAGTTGACTGATGCATTTAATATAGTATGCTGTACGAATGACATTCATCAAGATTTATTTCGAAGTTCTATGATTATGATGCAGCAAAGAAGATAATTCCAAAAATATCCGGGCCCTTGGAATGGAAGATCTTTACCTGGACTTCTACTCCCTAGTTCTTCATTCTGAATGCCTGCAGTATCCATGACGCTGGAACAACACTGCTCACTGCTCACTGTGCAGCTTTTCGACTGATTCGGCGTGCCCATCTTCCGCTAAATCATGGTTTCCCCTTCCAGCCCTCGCTATGACGGATCCCTAGTACACGAAATTTCTGCATTCGATACGCTATCGATATTAGACTGTTACAAGGTGGTGAAATGAATGCCAGCTTTCTTTCAGCACCCTTGCTTAAGTTTTCCAATGTCCATTAATAGGTGAATTTTAGGTGCTTATAGGTGGAAATTGCAATCAAAATAAGGTGGTGATATTATAATAACCGTGTAGTCAGAAAGTTAGCCTGTGCGTGTTGCGGGCCATTTTGTGCCCCGAATCCCCGAATCTCCACCCCATTGATTTAAAACTCCCTTTTCTAGGCCGATGTTCGAAGGACGAACATAATTTTTTTTTATCTGAGGGCTATTCTCTAAAGAATTGAACCAATTCTCAAATTTCATGGAATTCTGAGACGGTCGAACACAGATCATAATAGCACCCTGTGGGGATGATCCACCTCTAAGCACATTTAATTCACCTCTAAATGGGCATTGCACAACTTACCTTTTTAAACAACCTTTTTAAAGCTGCATTTATGAAACTATTTCTCAGCCAAGGAAAACGGTAGAACGTTTCTTATATCTCCCTATAAGCGTACTTCTTTTCATGCTTTTCCTGGATTTATTCAATCCCAGTTCCTTCCAAAAAAAATTAGAACAACGGTCGCAATTATCGACACTTCATAAAGTACAGTGTAAAAGAGTATAGCAAGTAGAGATTTGTTGATTAAAAAATTTATCCATGGGCTGTACAAGAAAATACACTTTTTTTTTTTAAGTGTCACATGAATAGTAGACACATTCCTCACCTTTTGGATTTTTCTTGAGGTTTTCCTTCTCGGGGCTTCAGTCAAGGATCAAAAGGTGAATTTTTGCAAATAAGAAAAACTTTTATCTGGCTCAAATTCCAATAAACATGACAAATTTTAATTTCTCATGTAATTCTCATTGAATTGAGAGGTTTAATCAAGATTCTGGCATAATAGTTCTTGAGTTAAATGGTTAGCGAAATAGGAGATTAATAATTATAAAAATATGAATTCCCCAGTACTGGCTCTCATTTTACCGTCCCTACTTCTCATTGGATTTTTTTACATTTTAGATAATCATATCATCTGCTGATTCATTGACTAAGTGATGTTCGTGAAGCTGCAAGTGGAGACTTCCTGAGGAAGAACCGGAGTAGAAGCATGCCGATTCCTCGGTGAGTTTTGAATGCGACGGCGAAACCCGGCAAAAGGCACCGTCCCAATCCCTATGGAAGCTTCATTCAAAGCGTCCGGGGCCAGGATTCCTGGAAGATGGGGAAAGCGATTGGGATTGATGGGAATCTCAGTGGCTGACGAGGAGAGGATTTGACTTATGTGGAAGAAGGGGAATAATTTATTTATTTATTTTAAGGCGATGATTCGATCTTGTCCTTGCAATTGTTGAGAATGACTTTTCCTTGTCATGACAGGGGGATTCGCGCCTTCCTGACTCCAGTTTTAATTCCGTGTCTCTTCTGGGCTGGGTTGTCTTCAAAGCTCAACGTCTACCATGCCGTATACCAAGGACAACGGTATGGGAACGTGTCTCTGGAGTTGAAGGTGGAGAACTTCGAGGAATGTCACTTGAAATGCGTGATGATAAAACAGTCCCAGGCTTGCTACGCTTTCAACTACAATGAGAAGGATGGATCCTGCCAGCTGATTGACAACGGAAAGAGCCATCTCGTTCCCTCAAATGAGTATCAGGCTTACGTTCAATGTGAGTGCAACTCGGTATAACAATGATGTATTTCATAAGACTCCCTACTCTTGGTCTAGAAAAACAGATTTATTGGATGGAGAGTGGAAAGTACCTATTACACTTGGGGCAAAGCTCTTCCCTTTTAAATTTTCCGATCGAAAGGAATCGCACGGCTAGGGAAGATCCCCGCACCTACAACTAGGTGCTAAGATTCTGCTTTGAGATACAATAATTGCTTTCGACACGTTGCTGTACTGTTCGTTGCGTTGCGACCGGCCATATCAGAAATATCTCAGCTAATACGACGAGCTAAGGAGTAGGAAAATTATGGAGCATGGTGATCTTGAGGAGAGAAAGTCATCAATCACAATCGAAATCGGAATCCTATTCAGTCATCAAAGTACGAAAATAAACTTCCTGTTCAGGAAGAGGCCAACCAAGCGAAGAAAAATCACTGAAGGGTTGAAGGATGTTGAAGGTTGAAGGATGTTGAAGGTTGAAGGTTGAAGGATGTTGAAGGTTGAAGGCCTAGACAAGATCATGAAAGGACGGTGGAGCTTTACTGCATTCATGATCCTGTTGGCGTTCGCAGAATTAATCCTGGGAATTCGCGAAGCTTTCGGATGGAATGTGCAGCGTCTGGTACAAAAATTGGATGTGGGAGACATGAAAGTTTCCTATCCGATGGAAGATAGTATTCCTTTTCAACCTAGGAACAAAATCATGTTAATACATTTTGCTGGAACCCTTCTATATCCACCCAGCGAATTTGTTCATTGTCAACTCGCCTTCTCGCCTCGGCCTCGCCTATAAACTCATTATCAAATCAGCGGTTAGCTCCATATAATATTACGAATACGAATTCTTCATAGCCCCAGAACTGTTATTCACTGTTATTCACTGTTATTCACTGCATGCTACTTATGATGTCAGTGATGACCGTCTTGTAATGGAGGTGCTCTTAGACGTGTTTCTCACAGATGTACTCTATGTAAAATACAGTTCTTTGCTTGACGGACTACCCGAGGATCGAGAACGCAGAAGAATCCTTCGACGGTTGGACGGGTAAGCACCCGGCCCCACGTGGTGGAGTGGTGAACTTCTCGTGCAAGCACCCGCGGGGGTTCAGGGATGGGCGGAAGGAGCACCAGGCCACCTGCTCGTCCTATGTAGCTGATGCCTGGTGCGCGACGTTCATCGAAAAGGAAAAGGATCTCTGTCCTCCGCCGCGTGAGCACTTCGTCAAGACACGTGTTGCAGTTCTTCCCAATTGCTAGAGCCCTATTTCAGGTCTTCATGGATATTTTTCAAAACTTAATATGTGATCGGCAAAACTGTTGGGTCTTTTCTCACATCCATGCCTCCAACAGTCAAAAGGGCGCCCATTTTTTAAATATCAAAATCAAAGTACGCTCTTCAATATTCTAACGTACGTGGAAAGGAATGTCAATTAGAGACCGGGGAAAATAATTCTTCTGATGATTCCCCATTTTTAAATGACAATTAAATGACAACCTTCGACAATTTTGAATATAATATAATGGCGATGATGTGCTCGTGCCAATACACTGAGAGTCGTTTCTCCATTTTTTTGTTCCATGGAATATTTTTTACAGTTTTGTGGTTCATACATTGAGATCTTACCCTACTGTCCTCATCTTCTACTGACATCTTACACAATCTAGGTTCGATTGCTGAGTGGATGTGAATACGGCGGGTGTTTCAACCAGCATAGATTTCCACTTGTAAAAACCATCAAAACAATTCAAAATTGAGACATATGAGACATATGGACGAGGTACTGCATGAAAGCGCACAAACTCCCCCACCCCCATTCTTCCCCTCTCGCCTTCGTTGAACGGGAAATTGCTCATTTCTGTTGTACAGTGGATCATGATTTCTGAAAGTCGAGCCCACTATTATCTATTCAGCTGATTATATTCTAACAGAAATTGATCGTAAGTTAATACTCAGGATCAGGTATTTCGGATTTTTCTAAATAGGAGTCGGCATTACTGCCTGCCAACTATTCAATACATTGCTGTATCGACGTAAGAAACAATTTCAACGCTTGAGACGGAGCATTCAGCTCTGAGAACTCTGGACGATGAGAAAAAATTTGCGATTGGTTGGAAGGAATTTTGGTGGATGGAGATTGCCGTCAGAAGACATGGATCCATCGTCCGCGCTCGTCGAATCGGTCTTATTATCCTTTTCCGTGCGTTAGGTTTCGAAAAATGTACGTAAAGGGTATTGATGCATATTCAACGAACGTCTCATTTAGGAAGCTGCCAACGCGCGATAATCTGTAAACCAAATTTGAAAGGCCATCTCTTTCTTCGACCCCCATCCGCTTTCTTACAGACCAATAATTGTTATGGGGACAATTAACCTGATGTGGATGAATCCTTCGTGTTCCTCGAGACATCGCGTTGAGGACGAGTAACGTTATGCCAATCACGCTCTCACGAACCATTTCAGTGAGAGCCTGTAACGTTAGAAGCCTGTTTCGAGTTTCATTGTGAACGTAGAATATTGGGCTTATTTGGAGCTCCTCCAACTATCTAACTAATAGATCTCAGGAGAGCATGCCACCAGGAAGCATAAAAAGCATGATATGGTTTTCATGCTTATTCTGCATATTCAGGGATGCTCGGATTATATTTCTCCATAATACACCACATCGATTGGCCTCTGCTAGCCACCATTTTATTTTCAGCTCACAGAGTGTAGTCACAAAAATCCATTTTTACGAAAATTCTGCTTTTGATTCGTAGGAAAAAAAAGATTGATTTGCGTGATCCGGAAAACCGGGGAAATGAGTACTTAAAAAAGTCTGAAAAAAAGGGGTTATCAGAAGATTACTCCCTCATTAAGAGAAGATAAGATAGGACAGGATTCGTTATTATTCCGAGCGGAATTGCATTCAATTGACCTGATTTGCAGAATCCTGCGTGACTGAGTACCCCAGCATAGAAAACGCCACCGTGACATACAACAGATGGGACGGGAAATACCCAGCACCACCTGGTTCCCGCGTCATCTATGCCTGCCCTAAATGCTCATGGTTCGATGACGGGTCGGACATCCACAATGCCACCTGTTCCTTTCGTATCGAAGACGCCTGGGACAGCTCCTTTCACGACCGGCATGTTCGATGCCAAGGTAATTCACTTGCCTTTACCGAAAATCCGTCAGTTTAACACGATTCCTGGCTCGGAGCAGCAAAGATCGGTCGACGATTGCGTTCGGTGTCCGGGTGCGGGCAAGAATCGGGCCGATCGAGTTTCGACTCGGACAAGTCGACCCGTGTCGGCCTCCAACGCGCGCAGAAAGACAGAACACAGAGAAATAACGTTCGCAGCATACTTTTTTTTTTTCAGGGATTTTTGATTCAGGATTCCCTCTCTGGCTGGCTGTGCTCGTGCCGTGTACGCCGGAGGCAATGGTCCGCCGCAACCTTTCTTAAAATGAGCTGCTGCGCCTCGAAAGTGAATAGATGGATTTTTTCTTTGCGCCCATGTGCTCGTTTCATTTCCTGATCAGCTCTAAAAGTGCACAGCGACACTCTGAACCAAATACGAGAAGCTACACATTGCAAAAGGTTCCAACTTTTTTTTTTTTGGACAGAGTGTAGAACCACCCCTTGCAGTAGGCAGCATTTCTGTAGGTTTTGTGCTGGCTTTATTGTTTTTAGACTGTTTATTTTTCATCTTGCAATTAGTGGAGTGCGAAATTATAAGGATGTTTCAGGAGAGAAAACATGAATAAAATACAAAATTTATTGAATAGATCTCTTTTTAAGCCTATGCTTGAAAAAGCCCTTCACCTTGGCCAAGAAACTGACCGCCAAGACGTGCACCGGTATGCCTCGCTTCATTTAATTTTCGTAACCCCTTGTAAGGATAAATGTAATTGAGGAAAGATCAGCCCATGGACATACGAGGTCTGATCAAAAAGTATCCGGACTTGGTGTTTAATGTTTAAAATAAGGTCTCGCTTGGAGTTTTGACTCGACGTGTCTTACCATGTCGAGACGTGTCGTCCAATAGGGTTGCACTTCATCGAGTAGCGTCAGACCGTTGTGATAACGTTAAAGATTTTTTTGTCTAGCAGCGTTTTTTTCAATGTCAAATAGTACCGTGCAACGTGTTTGTATTATATTTCGTTTTAAAATTGGGAAAACGGTCAGTGAAACTTTTGATTTACTCAAAGGAGCATGCGGTTATGATGCTTTGGCCCGCAAGCAAGTTTATGATTGGTTCCCTCCAAACAGCGATGAAAAGAGTGAAAGTGTCCTTCGTCCTTCGTCCTTTGTGTCCTTCGTCCCCACAGCCAAAAGAAGCGCGCAAGTGCACAGGAAAACTAAGGTCACGTTGCTGGCTTTTATTGACTGTGAAGGTGTTGTGCACCTTACGCATGCTCAACAGGGACAAGCAATCAACAATAAATTTTTAGTGGAAGTTTTGAGTCGTCTACGTAAATCAGTTTACGTAGAAACGGCCCCAAAAGTGGGATTCCGGAGACTTGATGTTTCAACACGATAACGCGCGTCATGACTCCTTGCAATTTGTCCAGCAATTTTTGGCCAAAAACGGATTTGGCTCCATGCAACTTTTTTTGTTTCCGAAGATCAAAATGACCCTGAAAGGACTCCGATTCGATGATGTCGAGACCATTTAAAGAAATTCGACAGAGCAGTTTTTGGTCGCCCCGAAAAGTGCTTTCGAAAATTGTTTTAGAGTGGCAGGATCGTTGGCCAAAGTGTGTGTCTTCAGAAGGAGGGTACTTTCAGGGTGATATAGCCCCAAACCCTGTAAGTACCATATTCTGTCTATAATCGCACTAGTCCGGATACTTTTTGAACAGATCTCGTGGTGCACTTTCCTAGACTCACAAAACCTCTGCAGCACTGCTGAAGCCTGCTGAAGCAAAAAATAAAAAGAGGCCTCATGGCACTCAACCTGTTAGGGGATTTTAAGGGGTTGAAAATATATTTTGGCCCACATGCATGTTACGCTGAATTGACCAGGAGATAGCGAATCGATTGATACCATATACGTCATCAATAGAAGAATTCCAGTGACTTTTGAATCAGAATGTATTTTTCCCTTTCGTATTACGACTCTTGAACTTCTTAACCGATAGGTTAAGAAGGACCTTCTTAACCTATCCACATTTGTTGAAATAGATCTGATGATAGTTAATTTATTTGGACGCTTCTGCAGATGCCACCATGACTTATGTAATATATCATTGCAGAGGGAGTTAGGGAATGCCGAATGACGACAATGGGGATGGAGTACAGAGGGACCCGCAGCCAATCACAATCTGGAAAAGAGTGCATACATTGGAAAGACATGAGAAACTTGGTAGACCCGTTTGCCCTCCCTTGGAATCTCTATTACACTGAGCAACCCAATTTATACAGGCCCAACGGAAACTATTTCCTTGGAAGAATTAAAAGCCAGGACCTAAACTATTGCCGGAATCCAACGATGATGGCGCGGCCATGGTGTTTCTTTTCCACCAACATTACACAATGGGAATACTGCGACATCCCCTTCTGCCCCGGCCGCAAAGGTCTGCGATCCTTTGGTCTGCAAGGACAGAGGGTGATGAAAGGTTCCGAACGCTTCGGAGCTGTAAAGCACACTGGTGGCTAGCCATTTCTGGATGAATCATCTGATTACCCATTTGAGCTTTGAATGAGTCATTACGTGCAACAGTTTTAAATCGTTTGGAATTCTCCTTTAAATCCCTTTTCGCATTCGTGTAATTGTTGAGCAAAACGGTTAAGTTGCTTCGATTCGAGGTCGGAATGACGTTGCGACATGACTTCTTTAATTGTGAAGTTGCAAACGCATGGAATTTTGCGAACGTCGATGTTTATCTTTTCATGAGCTAGTGGATCCCGAATGCCGACTGACGTACAGCGGGATAGAGTACAAGGGGACGGTGAACGTGACAAAGACAGGGAAACGATGCCTAACTTGGAATTCCGCTGAGGTGAAGACGTACATAGAAATGGACAGACAGAGATATGATAACATTTGGGATATACCCACCGAAATGAACTTTTGTCGGAATCCGGATTTCTACGAGATGCCCTGGTGTTACGTCGGTGACAACGGCTTGAGGGAGCTTTGTCGGATCCCCCTTTGTGACGATCGAAGTGAGTGCCTACGTGAAAGTGATTTATGTTCACCCACAGATAAAAGCAATTGGCATTCCAAAACAAACTTGTGCTCCATTCCCAATTTACTTTTCAATCCTTTTCAACTTGTCAGATACTAATTACTTCTTAATTACTACTTATTAATTACTTATTAATTTTACTTATTAATACTTATTAATTTTACTGTATGCGTTCAATTTGTGCACAATACTACGACAGGGAAAATTATCATTTTGTTCTAAGATCATACATGTATAATTTTCGATTCAACAAGTCTCATTATCCGATTGCTCTTCCAGGATCCAAAGAATGCAAAACGACTTTGCAGGGAACTGACTACAATGGCTCAAAGAACTGGACCATTTTTGGCGCACCGTGCCTTCCATGGACAACGGCAATGGAAATAATCAAAAAATCTGGAGAGAAATGATTTCCAGAACATTCATTCACTAGTAGCCTCATGGCCGACCACAACTACTGTGGGAACCCCGGATCAAATTCTCAAGGTCCATGGTGCTTCATCGAATGGAGCAATATGTTGGGGAAGGATAATCTTTCTGTGATTCCGGAGTCATGCTTTGTGCGTTCGTGTCTTCGAGAAGAAATAAGAGAAGGCACCTGAGACGGAGTGCACGCGCAAGTCGAGTGAGCTTAAAATGTCCATTCCGAATTGATAATTAATTCCATGATACTTCTCTTTCAGGTGTCACAAAACTCGTCTCAAACTGGAGCGTTACCGAAGGTTTCCGTGATTCCAACGCGCAAATGTACTGCATTTCGTTTTAAGATGTGGCTAGGCCGCCAAGAATCGTAAAATGCTGTGAATATCACTGCCGTGGTTCTTGTAAGATCGGTATGGATTTTTACTTGGATCCAAAACTCATGATTCTGCCTGGATCACCAGTTCCAAAATACAATACAGTGTTCTCACACCAAGTTCAAATCGAAGTGCGGCAAGCGGAAAGCTTTTCAACCGAAGGATCAAAATATAACATGCAAAAGAAAGCATTCTCCTTCATAATAAATTGCAATATATCATGATGCAGCAGCCAATCTGTCGAATTGTGCGCTGAAATTGCGTAAAGTGATTCCTTAGGATCCGGTGTAGCTCGTATAGAATGCATCCAGAAAAGAATATAGCATTAGGACGATGTCGCATCCATTACAAATAAATACTTACAAAAGCTTACAAGTATAATATATTTCGATATTTCTTTTTCTTCAGTGACGAATTTGTAATTCACATCATAGTAATCACGTCCTAATACTAGTACAGAAAATGTCTGCGCCAACAATGTTTGGAAGAAAAATGTCTGGGAGTGAAAAAATGAGATTTCGAATCATGTTTTAGATGTTACTCATGGCTATTACTTAGCGAAAACTATTCTTTCGTGGAAACCTTGTTTCTTGTAGCAACTGCTAGATGACTTGCCTGCAGCTCAATCACTTCATAATCCATTCTTTTACTCATAAATCCTGACCTACTGCATCTTCATTTTCCTTGTTGATATATATTTCACGTATTTCAAGACGTCAGAAGCTGCCATGGGTAATTTTTATATCCTAATGCAGTCTAGAGTTTTCGGGAGAGTAAGTGAAACGGTACTTCGGAACTAGTTCTGTCTCACAGAAGAAGACCCATGCCATTTTCTTCACACTATACTTCCATTTCAGTTGGCGTTGAGGCAATGCAGATATATCCGGAATGCCGAATGACGACAATGGGGAAGGAGTACAGAGGCACCCATAGCCGAACACAAACTGGGAGGAATTGCATTGACTGGAAGACGGCTCTTTCCCAGCATGCACGGAACCAGAGACTCAGTTTCTCTGAGTTTTATCGCGATAGTTTTCTCCCAACGCAGTTGCCGGGAACTGACTGGGACAGTGTCATGAATAGAGAGTACATCAGCGAATTCATTTCAAAGCAGGACCTCAATTATTGCCGCAATCCAACGTCGGCGGAGCAGCCATGGTGCTTTGTTGATTCAACACCTTCAGTAGAATTCGATTATTGGGATTTTTGCGACATCCCATTCTGCCCCGGCCGCAAAGGTCTGCGATCCTTTGGTCTCCGAGGATGCTATGCATTGCATAAGATGTCTCATTATCTTAATATTTTCCCACTCCGCTCGAAGTCATGTTGCCGACACTGTAAGTTTCTGGTGTCTCAAAGTTTCATGACGAGCTGCAGAGCGGAGAAGAAAAAACCGAACGGGCCTCTCTGAGGAAAGGAGATTAGCGGCTGTGACTAATTGTGCGAACAGAACACGTTGGGTCCTGCTCATTCGTAAAGTTCGGGCTTCACTTTTTCATTGAAATCAGGATTAAAGCGATGAAGATTGGGAAATTGTTTCCCTCCGTACGCATGAGCTTGGTCCTGAACAGTTTTTGGCTGCTGCTACAAATGGCTGTTCGAGGTCGACGGCGTATGGTCCGTAACGTTTAGAATCACTGGTGAACGATCAATTGATGTTCTTACACAAACACCTCATCTTCCGTTCCCGTTGTCTTCAGTGTCATTTTTTCTTTTTCCAATTCATTACCCCCCGCCCCTGTCAGTCTTCTTCATAAGGAACCAACGTGTCCAGTTCGCACACTTAATCACAAGCGCTAATCTCGCTCCATTCCCCAGATAGACTCTTTCTGTTTTTGTTTTTGTTTTTTTTTTTTTGCTCAGCACTATACGAGTATATCTGGGTGAATCATTTGATTACCTCCATGTGCTTTGAATTTGTCCATGGCCGCAATGGTTTGTAATCATTTGCGTTCCCCAATTAAAACCTGTCTCACAAATGTGAAATCGTTTAACATAGCAAGTTATTATTAAGTTACGTATTAAGTTATGCGTATTAAGTTATGCATATTAAGTTTTGTAAGTGCAAGGTCAAGCTGACATTGCGACATGATTTCTTCAAATGTGAAGCAGTGAACGAAAGTTTTACTTTATGCGATGGTGCCCATTCCGAGATAAGCATTGAGAGTATGTTATTCATCATCGTGAATGAAGTAAAAAAAAAATAGAATAATGCCATAAGCGCCTTCGCATTGCGTGGATACGCTTCCACAAAAAATCGATCTTGAAGAGGGCTGAGGCTGTCTCATGAATCATGAAGGCTCGACAACGACAAAAATGTCATAATAGACGGAACTACCTCTTGACTTCCCAACCCGAACCCTGAACAATGAACATTGAAGCGCTCCGAAAATACAGGGGACAATGATTCGACGTTCAGATTCGCAGGTCAAGATGCAACACCGATTCCTTTAGCAGTGGAATGATTCCTCGTTCTGTTGACCCTCAGAACCCGTGGAATGCAGATTGACTGAAGAGGGATGGGAGTATGCAGGATTCAAGAACGTGGATGCAAGTGGCAGGAAGTGTAAGCCCTGGTTGACGTCCAACGCCAAGCGATTTCAACTCCTCAACTTCCTCGCATTCCCTGACGAAAGCATGGACTATAGCTTCAACTACTGTCGCAATCCTGACCCTAGCAATGGAAGTCTCTGGTGCTTCACTGAAGAAGAAGAAACTTTGAAAGGACGGAGTCGGTGCAATGTCTCATTCTGCTACGAAGTGTATGAGCGTTCCGCTCTGGAAGGTATGCTTTAAGATTGCTGCATTCTTGGTTTCGTATATTTTTCTCTTTTGTGGCTTTCAATGAATTCAGATGTGCGAATATCTTATCCTACACAGCTACCAAAGACTGAATAATGGAAAATTTTACTTTCCAAGATTTTGGAAACCAGTTCTCTTAAACCTTTTAAGCACTGCAGGCAGGCAGTATCTACGCTTCAGGTGATTCAAAGACTTTCACGCCTAAAACGTGACAGGTAAACCGGCGCAAGGATACCCGGAATGTTTGCAGACCAATATGGGAAAGGAATACGTGGGGACGACGAGGAAGACGATATCTGGGAAGCCCTGCCTCCGATGGGACACTCAGCCCTATGGAAAGCTTGAGGATTTCGACCCGAAATTATCCTACGATGATCATTTCCGATTTGGCGATGCCTCATCGCATCAAGACTTCTGCAGGAACCCGACATTGAAGAATCAACCCTGGTGCTTCGTCGCCGATCCAGACATGAAATGGGAATTCTGCAATATCCTCCTCTGCCCAAACTACCCCGGTGAGCTCACTCTGATCCACGATGAAATGTTCTACCTGGTTCGAAATGCGTCATGCTAGGGTTGGAAAAGAAGCAACACTCAAAGTAGACATATCGTTATAGTCCGTGAGAGCTTGCTGTGGGCAAAATAATACCATATCAGTCGCTTCTTGAAGCAGCCAAAAACGACTCAAGTGTAGGTTTGACTTGGAGATAGAAATATTATAGAATATTTTTCACTCCACCAGACAAGACGGAATGCAAATGGACCCACAAGGGAGAGGAATACGCAGGGACTCTCAACGTGACGGTGTCCGGGCGTCCGTGTCTGCCTTGGAGCGACTCCGGATTACTGGAACAATTTTGGCCGAGGTTCCCAGAAGACGTGGGGAGCGAGGATCACAACTTTTGTCGCAATCCAACAGGGAGAAAAGACCTGGCCTATTGCTTTGTTGGTTTCAACGAAACCGAAAAGACCTTCGAAGCCTGTGACATTCCTTTCTGCCCCTTCCACTTCCTCCACTAAAGACGCCTCGTAGGTGAAGTAAGCAGTGAGGCAATGAAAATGTTTTTGCGTTTAATGAACTGCTGGTTGCATTCAATTCTCGTTGTTAAATGTAGGTATTCACGTATTTTGGCGCATATACATTATGTAGGTCAGGCATATATGGAGGTCAGGCTACTTACTCTTTTGATTTTCAAATAATTACTTTACTTTTGATCTTTTTCTTTGGTAGCACCAGGGGTACATAATTCTGCTCACCCCGCCCCCTGTGGGAGGGGTGATATAGGTTTGCAAATGAGTGGATGCATGCTATTGATGCGGCGATATGTTTGGCTCGATATGGATCGACGTCGGCAGTTTTGTGTTTTCTTTACCCGCGCCGTTTCTTTTTTATTTTTCGTATTCGGAGTCACAATTAATATGGTGGAGATCGGAGTTGCGTCATAGGGGAAATGGAATCTCCTACTGCATCATACCTCTTACGTTCCTGTGGTTTGCAGACGGAGACTCATTCAAATGCATAAACTCGAGAAGAAAAAGGAACAAAAAAACAAAAACAAGAATGGACCTTCCTATTCTGTTCCCATTTTAGTTACACCATTTCGCTTGAGCTTTTTGCTGCTTCGTGATTTCCTATAGCAAAAGGATCAATCACGCATGTGTTCATTATTTTATTAGCTTTGTTTGCGTACCTAATTATTGTTAACACTGAGTTAATTCCAAAATGTTGCTTCAAAGACTGGTTTCTAAAATTGTCAATTGTGACAAACTTTTATTTATTATTGACTTTGCAAGGCACATAAAATGTACCTGTGCCCAAATAGCAAATATTTTTCCCACACGACGTACAGTTTATGATTGTTTTCTTGTCATAGGTACAAAAAGCATAGGGGACGCTTCTTTACAAGAACAAAACATCATTCTCGACGGGCTCTTTCTTTATTCAGGCAGCGGATCCCTTTCTATGTCTGTTTGAAGGAATGTAAAGGGTATTTTTTTTTTAAGGTATTTTTCCCACTGGTTGGGGAAAAAAAGGTCAACATACATACCGGGTATATCAGAAATGAATAAAGTGGCGTTGAACTCAGTCAACCTCGTGAATTGTAAGGAACGGCATGGAGCCGGTAGGAAAGGACACAGTAAATAACATGAATCTCACAGATTCATTATTTCAGTCATTTTTTTTTCACATTCTCCCATGTTATGTGCACCAATGTACACCCAGACGCAGTTTGGTATCCATGACAAGAAATTATGCAAGTTCTAAATGGAAACATTTTTTGAGAAGGGGCATCGATGATAATTGGAACTTGTCATTTTTAGTGAAACTCTCGACTTGGGAAAGACAACACAGTCATTCGCATCGAGTGAAATAAGAAGTGAGTGCATCTCGCAAGTGGATATGGAAAATGCGTACCGCGCTCCCGAGAAGCCTGGTTGGAATCTTGGCTTGGAGGCTTTTTTGTAGAAGCGCGAAGGAGCAGGGACTGAAAGTGACGAGAGAGGATGTCGGTGCTTGGCTGTCCTCTCAAGATAAGTATTCCATTCATAAACCAGTCAGGAAAACATTTCCGCGAAATCGTGCCATCGTGTCCGATATCGACGAACAATGGCAGATCGATCTCATGGATGTCCAAAATATCTCTCGATACAATGACGGATACAGTCTCGCCTGTATCGACGTTTCATCAAAGTATGCTTGGATGATCCCTGTCAAAAGCAAGACGGGGCTTTCAAGAGGATTCTGAAAGAAGGCAGGAATCTAAATCCAAATCCAAATCCAAATCCAAATCCAAATCCAATAAAGTCCAAAGCGACGCAGGGGAAGGAATTTTTTAACTGGGCAATTCAAGGCCTTCTCAAAAGGAAAGGAATAGGCTTTTTTGTTTCAAATTCGGAAAAGAAGGCTAGCATAGTAGAACGTGTTATACTGACAATCAAATCTAAAATGTGGAGATACTTTAGAGCCAGAAACACTTTTAAATATACGGGTGTATTGGAAAAGTTTGCAAAATCGTACAATAGCACTATCCATTCAGCCATGAAGATGAAACCTGTTGAAGTCAAACAAGAAACTCTCAAGTCGGTATTGCATAATTTATATGGTACGATGTGGCAAAAAAAATCCTGTTTCACGCGCACCGTTTCGGAAGGGAATTGGAATGAGGAAAATTTTCAGGATTACAGATTGCAGTCCAAGAATTCCTCCAACGTATAGGATAGGAGATTTGAATAAGGATTCGATTGAAGGAATATTTTATGAGCCGGAACTTCAGAAAGTGAAGCCGGATCTTGTAGTCTACTTCAGGGTTCAAACTGTCATCCGACAAGGAAAAAGAAAGGGAAAAAGAAAGAGTATTTCGTGAAATGGCTTGGTCATCCGGAGTCCTTCAATTCCTGGGTTTCAGAATACGAAATGAATTTTAAAAAATCAGTAAAATGTTTTTTCTTTCATGCCAGTCACCAAGATGAGTTTTTACGTGACAATTCCCCAGATTTTTTCCCCCGAGAATACAGTTACCAGATTGAAAACGTATTTACCCGCACCCCTCGTTCTAAATGGGCAATGGGAAGTTGGAGATTTTTTTCCCCCATTCTTGGGAAAATGTAACCGACAACATGTACGGTTAAAACTCGGTCTCGGTTAAAACAGATAAAAAGATACATACGAAATTCCGCGCGGCAATTATTCGAGGATTGAAGACGTGATACAGCTCTTACCACACAACTTTTTGAGGGGGCAAGCGAGAATCTATTAATATTAATTCTAAGCGACAATGTGATGGTTGACTTTTCTCCAGCGCTTAGGTTTTTCGGTTTTTCTCTTGGGTTTTTCTCCCTCGACGTCGCCACTCAGCATGTGTTCGTCATCCGTGCCATTTAGCGAATCGAGTGAATATTTGCCGAAAATGAGTTGCGTGGGGGATTTTGCGGCCGATGCGGAATCTGTGAAAACGATATTTGCGTATTGCGACATTATCGAAGCACAATGCGTTGACCGCGGGATGGTACCGCTCTTGAGAACGGTGAAAACCAAAAAACAACCTGGTGAAATCATCGAAAAGACATACGAAAATCCTCATTATCTCCCCGTATCCAAAAAAGAAATTCGTTTCCTTCTCGCTTTCTCTGAAAACATCCCTCGCAGGATTGTTTTGTACCTCGACGTATGTCTCGCCCAGTTTCATTATAGGAATCAATAAACACGGACTTTCCATCATTTGTTATCCACACATTTGAGACAGACTCATTGAGCCCAGGCGACAAAAAAGCTCACATTCCTGATGAAACACACAAGTTTCACAAGTTCTTACCTCCCTCAAGGAGATGTGGAGAATCGTGGTTCCCGATTCCTCTGGGAGATGGCGCCAGCGTCAGGATCCTCACTTTTTCATCCCCTCCAGAGAATTCCCCAACGCAACCGGTGATGAGTGAGACCACGTCGGGACTGCTCTGGATTTCTGCTTGGAACAATTTGTATACCCTCCCTTTCCTTGGATGCAGCGGTCGACATTGGCACTCCCCCTTCCCTTCCAGATATACATCTCCCCTACTTCAGCACTTCTCCTACACAGTTCTGAGGTTCTCCTCGTGCAAGATCCTGGAAGAAGATCTTCAACCGAAGAGCGAAACGATGGCGCACATGGTCCAGATTCAGCAAAACGTTGCGAACGATTATATACGAGAATAGCATGGATGTTATCTTCGACAATAAGAAGTCATTGGATTTAATCACGAATATCGAATCATTTCCTCAAAGCTGAGGAGTTGGTGGATTCTGAGGCACGGACGATTGGCAGCGTGGAATAGCTCAATTGAAAATTTGGCAATATTTACCATTTAACTATTTAGAAAAATTTATCCATTATAGAGCCACGTGTTCCGATTTAGCGCCACCCTCGATACAGGGCCGAAGTCGGCTGAGACCAACTGTGGCGGTGTATCGAGAGTTGATTGAACATCGATATGTGGCGATGGAATACATATTTTCCCCGCGAAAGGCTTTCTTGCTACTGAGTATTGCGCACGCATCAGGAGAGAGTTATTTTTCGGAATTGCGACACGTTGGCAACGCTACTCAGGCAAACCGCAGGTAAATAGAGGAAAACGCTGTTCGCTAGCATTATGGAAGGACCGTAATAATTCGGAAATATCCTTTCGGTGTCAATGTGTTCGGCAATAGGCACTCAAGTTTTGCAAGGTCAATAAAGGATTTAGATGCGCGTGCTAAGATCTCCATCCGTGGCGTCGTTATGAGAGGAAGAGTTCTTACCTCCCTCCGGAGATGACGGCGGCAGATGGTGTAGGTTCCCGATTCCTCTGGAAGATGGCGCCAGCGTCAGGATTCTCACATCCTCATCCCCTCCAGAGAATACCACAGCGAAACCGATGATGAATGAGACCAAGTCGGGACTACTTTTGGTTTCTGCTTGGAACAGCTTTTATACCCTCCCTTTCCTTGGATGCAGCGGTCGACCTTGGCACTCCCCCTTCCCTTCCAGATATCCATCTCCCCCACTTCCGGCTTCCTTTCCACCTTCCCCCTTGCACTGACTCTTTGACTGACGTCTTTTCGAAGCACGCTAGGCCCATTTTCACCTAACAGGTCAATTTTCCTCACTCTGTGAAACGATTCATAATTAGTTGGTTAGTTGAATTTTTAAAATTTACTCTATTACTCACCAAATGCTTCCTCATCGCTAATATTGAAGTGAACACCGTGAAGTTCTTCGCCAGGCCCCTAGATGGCGGTAAGGGTCTCGTTTTTCGCACAATACACAAACGTTCCCTTCTCTCTTTCCCTGGAATCGTCCCTTGCAGGATTGTTTGGTACCTCCATATATGTCTCGCCTAGTCTCATGATTGGAATCAATAAACACGGACACTTCATCATTTGTTATCCACATATTCAAGACATATTCATGGAGTCCAGGCCATAAACAAGCTCATATTCCTATTGAGAACCCTTTCGGAAAGCGTATGTTTAAGTTTTGGTAGCAGCTCGCAATGAGTCCACTGCCTTCCGATGCCCCAGCTGCCGGGGGTAGAACTCCCGACAGCTAGAAGTGCCTTTTTCAAGGCTTCCCAGTACCTGGTTTGCGAGCGACTCGCTCGGGCTCTTCCTACCCTCTCTTCGTCTTTTAGTTTCTCTCTCTTGCCTGTTCCTCGTCTAAAACACCGCTCACTCTTTTCTAAAGTCATTGTCTAGCTGCTTCTTTTCTCTCTACTGTTCATAACTTTCATACTGTCTCCTCTGCTCACCCCTTGACTCGTTCTCTTGTCCCCCCTCTTTCCCACACTCACGCACTTCACTCTCCCCCCTTCTTTCCCACGCTCCTTCCTCACGCATCTCTTACCCCTCTGAGTTCGACTTCCTATACTTTTCTATTTCTTTCCCTTTATCAGGTCTCTCTCTCTCTCTCTCTCTGCTTATTCCTCCTAACGCCTCACTTTTCTTGTATACTGCAAGAACCTGAACACTCCGTCCTCTTCTTTCCTGCTCTATCTCACACGTCCTGCCTTCACTGGCTCTTGAACATCCGTTTTC
>CAJPEV010001703.1:0-39816 GCA_905338385.1 Darwinula stevensoni
AATCGCAAGAAATTTACATTGTTTGCAAAAAATTGATATCTTGTTTACGTGAACATGCTGCTTGGGCATTATCTAGAAGTTGCATCCCTGCAGTGAGTCATTAGGACTTGAATACATAAACAGGATGACTTCTACCATGATGGGATTTGTGAACTTCCTGACAGGTGGCAGAAGTGTATGGCTGCAGATAATGAATTATTTGGGAAGTGATCATGGATGCTGGGATGCTACATTCCCACTCAGTTTGTGCAATGCACAATACTTCCCAGCAGTATACTGAAGGAAAACAGACGATTCAGAGATGGTTCATACATACAGAAAATGAACTTTACTGCATTTAAATCATTCACAGAACTATGGATAACTTCCTTATTGAAGAGAACTCAGAAGTTACACAGTCAAAATGTACACTTACTGAAAATGTAAAAATGAGAAAATAAAACAGTATTGGTAATGTGATACTGGTAGACCTAATTCTTCATTTAAAAAAAGTTGATTATGGAAATATTGAATATGTTGCCCTTTAGATAAATTGGCAATTTTCAATAAAAGTTCATCTTTGATCCTCCACCATTTCCTGCACCTGCATCAGGTGCAGAAAATACAGGGTGATTTTTTATTCAAGGAACCATTATAAATATTTATAACCTTGGAACAGATAGAGTTAGATGCCTGAGATTTTGAATCAAGAATCCATAAACATGGGAAATGTGTGCTCTACGAAAAAAAAGTATCAATGTATCCTCCTCCGTGCGCAATCACCGGTCGTAGGGGTGTGGTGTAATTATGCACAACTGCCTGCAGGGTATCCAGGAAAATGGAATAACTTCACGAGCAGGTCTCTAAACGTGCATGGATTTGACCTTGACATGAAAACGTTGTCCTTTAGGTATCCCCAGAAGAAATAGCGACATGGATGTTAAATGCATGTTAAATTTTCACCTTGTTCTGAAGCAAAATTCAACTCTTCCAGTTTTCAAGAATTAGTTTATCCTGAAATAAAAGACAATGAGCGCAGTAGCGCCCATTACCTTTCTTCAACCCCTTCCGGCGACAAAATTCAACCGTCTCGTATTCCTCTCAGAGAGAATCAACAGGAACAATATTTGACACATTTCTTCCTGTGTCAACACAGAATCGCTCCAGCAAATTTGAAGCTCCATCTCGCTGAGATTGTGGAGATCGCTGAATCTCGCTTTTCGATGTGAATTTCGTTCCGCTATTTTTTTTTCCACCCACCTGGGTGGAAATTTAGCAAGGACTTATGACTAACTATACGGAGTCCAAGTCTCGCGCAGGAGCAGACGACGCCAGCGCTTCCTGACTGGCTGTAGACGGGGAGCTGTTGAGTACGGGAAACAATTCCACGTGCTTCCGTACTTCACAATGGACAGTGGAGCGCTGCCTCGCTTCTTCCTCCTTTATCTCGAAAACGAAAAATTTACGAAAAATTCTCCCTAAACAGGATTTTTAGTCCAGAGTCTGCCCAAGCCAAATGGTATACTTTCATATTTTTGACAAGATCTAAGTGAGATAAATATACGCAAAGGATAATGCCTCTATAATGTACCTCCCTTTCCATCAGACGCCATCCTTCTCCCCCTACTTCTCAACAGTGACACGCTTGACGAAAAATCACTTTCTGGCAAGATTAGTAATCTAGATTCCCTAACCGCTGGTTTTAATGTTGAAGCCATGCGCCGTCATTTAAGTCTAATACTCCCCAATTAGGACCATACTCAATCTCACCCCTCCCGGGAGGTCAGGAAACGTTCCGTCTCTCTCAAGAATCTCTAAAATGGCTCGTCTTATGAATGAAACTTCCTTTTCAGACAAGATTTGGAGCTCAGAGTCCATTCTAATCTGCTGTATACGTTTCATTTCAAAGGAAAGGGGGAGCCTAAGTTGATAAACTCCCCTTTGCGAACATTATATAGTCGATTTATCATAATGAGGAAAAACAGTAGTCTCATGATAATCGTTACCCTTGGAGCCTTAGATTGTGTATCGCCTGCAAAAGGATTGATACCGACAATACACGAGTCACAGAAATCCTTCATGCCAGGAGCCAGTGAGACTGACTAAGGGAGGAAAAAAAGAGGTGACGGGGACGTGCGTGCATGCGATAGAGTCCCAGGTCCAACAAGGAAGAGTTGCGCGCGAGGATTCAAGATTTCATGCAAATCTGCAATTTAAGCCCCACGTTCTCTCTTCCCTGAGAGAAAGTAAGCAATCTTGGTGTCGTTTGATCCCTGAAACAGCCCTCTATGCGATAGGCACAAAAAATCCAGTATTTTCGACCGATGAACAGAGGAAATCGACCCGGTATGATAGAAATGGCCTCCATTTTCAATATAGACCACAGCAAAAAGCGATAGGCTCCGAGGAGAGCGAACGGATTCTCATGAAAATCCACACGAAGCTTGTTGAGAGACTTCTTAAGAGATCTATCTGAGAAATTGTTTAATTTCGGCCTCGTTTTCGAGCAATGTCCGTCAACCTCAAGTCATTTCCAAAAAAAAGTGGCATTTTCAGGTGGATCGTCGAACTTCGAGAGGGAACGGTTGAATGCACAACTCCGCCATAAGATGGACCAGAATAGCCTCCAAAAAGTGTAGCATTCTTTTGTCCATAGAAAATTTCTACGAGGAATGAGCGAGGAAAAACGGGAGTCTGAGATGGAAAATTTCCCAGTTATGGCGCCATGGCGTCTCGATAACGAGAGTCACAAGCATGTATTTATTTTTTCCATTTAGCGCGATATGTTCCAAGGAGAATGGCACAAATATGACGTTTCTGCGACCAAGGGTTGGGGATATAAAGATTTTCAGACAGGCATGTATATCGTGACCTTTGATCTCAAATTATGGCCCCTGGCGCGACCTCAGAGAGTCAGCACATGTAAGTTCTGCTTCTCGAGATGAGCTCGTAAACTCTAATTGCCATCATGTGGATCCAAAGTATCGTGATGGTTTACTTGGAAAATTAGCCACTATTGACAATGTTCGTTACAGACAATATAAGGTATCGCTCCCGGGAAACAAAAATAAGTTTCAGTTATTTAGAAAAAAAACTTTTTTTTATTCAGACGGAATCCTAAAATCATGCCTAAGGTGAGTGTTTAGGATACTCTACCCCCCTACCTCCAAAACCTCAAATATTTTCATAAGTAATTCATGCAATAATGGGTTTTAAATGTCCATGAAAACGAAACCTAAATTGCATAATGGAGAATTTTGAAAAGTTTTCTTCTTTCTTCCTGGCCTCGAGGGTAACCATAACACACTCTCCCTTCCATCGTAATTCTTCTACAGAGTATAATTTGAAGTTCCTCCCCAGAATATCCGGACACTTGCTTCACCAGCTACTGGGGCGAGATGAAGAATAACGAAGTGAAATTCAACAATACAATCTGCATCCGGGCCAAGTGCACCATCACTGAGAATGAGAACGACGTATCTACAGCCCAACTATTCATCATTGGGTGATTCCAAGATCTTCCTTTCACTCCAGGGGCCTCTTACAGCTCGCCTTCCCCAAAACTATCCTCTAATTGAAAGTCAAAAGCTGAATCTAATCTAAATCTAGAGTACACGTCCATGTGTCTATTCCTCACCTCTCACGCCTACAGAATGAGTCAAAAGTCCTGCCCACCTTTTCAACGTTAATAACTTCTCAACACTAGATCTGATCAATATGCGGTTTTGGCAATTCAAAATACTAGACAATTTTTCATCGAATCAAGGATTTTTTCATTATTTTCATATTTTATTGGTATCCTTCGGAAATCAAGTTTTTATTCCACGGGTTATACAAATGTATTGGTACCTGAAAGCACGCTGCCGGCACCACGTCAAATCGCCTGATCGAGTGTCACAGTTATTTGCCTTGGTTGTGATAAATTCATTCGTGATAATGGATAATTGTGGAAACCGTGTGAAAAATTACTGGTTATTTTTTGATAAGCGAGTTGCAAGAGTTCCGCTAGACTCCAAATACAGCGTAAGCCGCTCGGCAATTCACTAAGAAATTAATCGGAGAAACTGTCAGTCGCTAGTTGATCGCCAGTATCAACTCGAATTTTGACAGGACAAGAATGTTAGCTGATCTACCCTGATCCGGATGCCCTCTAGCACTCGAATAGAAAACTAAGCACGGTGCTGCAGGCATGTAGCACTGTGCACCATGTCGTACAATGCCCATTTAGAGGTGAATTAAAGGTGCTTAGAGGTGGATCATTCCACTTCAAGTGAGGTGATTACATGTGTTCAACCCCCTCAGAATTCAATGAATTTTTCCATTTTAACATTTCAAGGGGCAGTTAGATCCAGCTGAAACTTGACAGAGGTTCATGAGTTTAAGAGGTTTTCTTCACTTCAGCAAGATAGCGCTGTATCCAGATAGAGGGTGTTGCTGTTAATCGGGTGACGGAGGGTGACTAAGAAAAGGCTCCACCGTTTTCAAGGAGAGAAAGTACGATTCGTGTATTCCAGTAAAAAATATGAGATTCATAAATTCTTGATATTGGACATATAGGAGGAGTTGAAAAGATTGTCTTTTTTGTGAATAATTATCTGAGCCTTGTATTGTCCTGTTACACAGTTTACAGGTGGAGTATTACACCTTTTTTAAATCTCCCTCGGTCACCTGGTCAACAGCAGCGCCCTTTATCGGGATACAGCGCCATCTTGCGGAAGAGAAAAGAAACTTTTAGACTCATGAACCTCTATCAAGTTTCAGCTGCATCCCACTGTCCCTTGAAAAGTTAAAGTCGAAAAATTCATGGAATTCGAGGGGGTTGAGCACAGGTAATCACCTCACTTGAAGTGGAATGATCCACCTCTAAGCACCTTTTATTCACCTTTAAATGGGCATTGCACGACTTAGGCAGTGGTGCTGAAGAAAAGCTGGCAAGCATTTCAACACCATGTAACTATCAAATATCCAATTATCCAATCCAATTAAATTTTTTATTTATCTATGAAACTATGTCACCCATAAAAAACGGTAGAGCATTTTTTAAAACCCCCCTATACCTTCCAAGATACAGACTTGTCTTGTCTCTCTAATGGTGAAAGCCGCATCATGTCATCAGGAGTTGAGAGGTTATTAACGTCCAAAAGGGGTGCAGGGCTTTTGACTCACCCTGCATTTTTTATACCATGGTTGTATCAAGTTCTGGATTCAGCATGGGCGGAAACGATGCTTTGCCATTCTAATATTGTAAATTAGATACTTAATAGGTGCACTACTGGCGAGAATCATGCCTCTGTAAACTCCAACATCTCATTGATAGAAATTTGTGACCAGACTGAATGAATTGCACGTCTTGTTTATTCAGATGCGGAGCCGTGAAAGGGCCCAATAAATGCCCCCTTGTGTCCGACTCCAGCAAGAATTACCCCGATTGCTGCCCAGAACTCAGGTGTAATTAAAGAAAAAAAAAGATCTTGATTAACCATGCTTTGCTTCATTAGCGACCTACTAGGTATTCAATAACAAATAAAAGCCCAGATAGAACGATAAACAGATTTATTTAAGCAACGAATGGGAGATAACCTGGAATCAAATCGACGATGGTGAAACATGGCACGAACAGTTGGCCCGAACCTGACCACAAAAAAGGCAAGAGAAAACTGAGGGAACAGAGTCTATTAATGTAGAAATTCTACCTCATGTTCCAGGGGAGTAAATGCGAGAGGCATTGAATAAATAGCACTCGGTCACATCTGAGAAGAGAAGAAAGGAGACAAAAAGGGTTTCAGGTGGCAGATGAGATGAGGCACCGTTGGACTTTCATGAGGATCTGGAGGCATTGAAGGATCCCCGAGAGAAAGTCGTGATTGTGCAGTAGTGTCTAGTCGAACAGGAGGCGCTTCACCAAGTCGTGCAAAGTGAAAAGCCCTCATCTCCTCTGTACGTCGTGGTAGAAATACTAGAGGAACTCGACGAGGAAGCACTAGACGAACATGCGCAGCTGCGGGATTTCTTCGTTTACTTCCTACTTCCAAAAGGAAAGGCGCCCTGAAGGCAGTAGCTTCCATGGATGATGTTCAGAAAATGAAAGGATGTAGTAATGTGAAATAATTTTTTCAATGGCTTTACCTTTCTTCAACCCAACCCCAACCTCAATATCACCTCACCTCCCATCCCCCCTCCCCTTCTCTAAGGAACTCACTAACGTTAGGTATAGGTCTCACCGACGGACTGTCTTCGGGTCAGACCTAGGCCTACCTTAGCAGCTCATTCCTCGAGTTACTGGGCCAATTAGGCCTATAAGAATTAATTCCTGACAAAGAACACTGAAGATGCCTAAAGACATCCCTAAGATATCCCTAAGACATCCTCCTCAAGATATCGAAAAGCGTTCGACTGAAGATGTCGTCAAGTTACCCCCTCCAGGATATCCAGAAACTTTCGACTAAAAATGTCTTAAAGATATCCTAAAAGGTATATCTCTAAGATATCGACTGAATATGTCTTAAAGACGTCCCTTAGATATCCCGAAGACATCCCTTGCGAGATGTCCGAAACCGTCCAAAAAGATGTCTTTAGGATATCCTATAAAGACCAGGGGACAAATCTTCCAGTTAGGGACATCCTTGGGATATTACTGTGCTGTGTGGGGTTTGAAGCCCCACACCGTTTGAAAGTCAAACCCCACCATCCAGAGGGATATCCAGAAGCATTCGACTAAGGATGTCTTAATGATATCCCGAAAGGGAGATCTCATAGATATCGACTGAAGATGTCTAAAATACGTCTCTAAGATGTTCCGAAGACACCCCTTACCAGATGTTCGAAACATCATCAAATATTCTGCGTAGTATAGATTCTGATGCTACGATGTATTGATACAATAGTAGTACAGGGTGACAATTCTGAATGTTACAGATTTTAATAGTTCGCCATGTGCACAATTTTCAAGAGAGAGCGTTGAGTGACATTTCCCGAAAGCTTGTCTCATGCAGTTTTGTTTTGTTTCGTTGCATATTTATTGACATGAGGGGTCAATGTTCGCTAGAGCAAAGGGTGTGGATAGTGACTACATTCATGGAGACGAGGTCAAACGTCGCTACCCATTTGCAATAGCCATGAACACATTTTAGCAGAATTCCAGTATAATCTGTAAAATTTATTTGATATCAATAAAACAGCAGAGCAGTTAACTTGAGATAATACTCATAAAAATCGGAAGTCAATTATAAAAATAAGAGCTTATGAAAATCAATAACATTGAAAATTCTCACCCTGTCTACGACGTGTAGGATACTATGGCAAGAACATGGCGTTAAATGCAGTCTTTATGGCATCGTGGGAGAGAAATCATTCAAGCAATGCTGAAACTCCATCCACCTCATGCACGGTAAAGGAAAATTGTATGACTCCACTTTGAACGACTGTCAACTTTTATTCCGACAACCTAATCTGTCTCTAATACGGAGGCAATAATTAAATTAAGGACGGCTTCGATTGATTGCCTTTGAGACATGACAATATTTATACGAACGTACTATGAACTGCTGTGAAGGACGCATCTTGAGAAGGGCTACTCATACTCATTACGCTAATTATGAAGAGAAGACAAATTCGCGATTTGCAGATTTTACCACGAATGCCAAAAAATAAATATCCTGTATGTGTATGGTCTAAAGAAAAATGTTATTAACTCCACCATAGAATAGTAGCTCTTAAAATTTGGTCTCTTGACTTTTATTGAAGAACAGGTAATATTGTTATGAATTTTTAAAATTTACTTTAAAACAGTTGTACAGTATTTTCAATTGAAGTCCACTCGGAACACGAAATTCAGTGCATAGTTGACATCGTTGCCAGGGTATCGGCCCCCACACAGCAGTGATATCCCAGGGATGTCCCTAACTGGACGACTTGTCCCTTGGTCTTTATAGGATATCCTGAAGACATCTTCTTTCGGACGATTTCAGACATCTCGTAATGGATATCCAAGAGACTCTTTTAGACATCCTTACTCAAGCAGCAAGGGATCATCCCTGGGACATCCCATTTGGATCCTACGTGGGACAAAATGACATCCCATGGAAGACATAATGAAATCGTCCTGGGATATGGAAATCCCTGGAGCATTCAGAGGACATCCCGTAAGGTTAGAAATGCTCTCGTCCCATACACCAAATCCTTAGTGTGTCCATAGGATGTCCGTTGTGGGATGTGGATGTGTCCCATAATGTCCATAGTATGTCCATAGGACGTCCATGACTAAATGTCTCGTCCAAGGATAATCCTTGGACATGTCGATTGGATGTCCGTCTTTTTGAATCCATTGTAGATTCCCTACGGGAAAGCTATCAGATGACCATTGAGGGGTGCAACAATTGTAAAGCCCCGGGTAGCAATGGGGCTAAATTTTCATATTCATGAATATTCATTGTAAAGGAAAGAATATTTTTCTGTCGATTGACGCCTTCCCTCCCACGTTCCTAGGAGGACCTGATAGGGAAATGTTAGGATGATAACTTCCCATCTTAACCTCTCGATCAGAAGGTGATTTTGCCCATCGCCAAAGGTGCCGGGGTGAATAAGGAACAGACTTACTTGGCAAGGGGAACTACACTATCTCCATGCAATGTGCAAGAATTGCCTGGAGTCGCCTTGAGCTTGTTACGTCTCTCAACTAATGAATTAATTAGAAGTTCCTTCCCCCGGCTTGTAAGTGGAAAATTATCATGTATAGGGTGAAAGGCTTCCGCAGAACCATTCATTAACATTTAGGGAATCAGGAGACATACAGCAGCAGGTTCAACGCCACATCGCTTATATTGTGGGAACTATATTTATTGAATGAACTACTAGATGTCAGGCCAGAAGGAGGGCCTCGACGGGGCGGGGACTCCATGCGAGGACATATAATGGTAGACCGTGAGAAGTTGTCCTTGGAAGTTCCTTTGCTGAATGTCCTATGGATGGCAAAAGACGGACTGAGACGTTTAGTTCGTAATGTCGAACACTAAATGGAATCATGCACTGATCAAATTATAATATCACACTAAATACCTTGTATATTATGATTGAATTTACTGGGTTTCCACCTAAGATGAGAGATATTAGGGAGAAAAAAAAGACCTACGGAAATCCCATGATTGGATGCTGGTAACGTCACTCCAAAAAATTATCATTCAATAAAATGGAAATAATTAAGTGTTCGATGTAGAGAAATCCTGCTTGGATAAAGCTGAGAATGCATGAGAAGATATCGATCCATGGGGATGACGTCCTATGTACATCCAAAGGACGACCGCTTCTGGACTTCTACCCATCTCTGGACAACTGGACTGTCCCTGGACGAGTTTTGAATCACCCATGGCTACTTGGGACCTTAATTGGAGAAGATATATAGGTCGAGCATCGTTAAACAAACGGCCGCGTACTATTCAACTGATGAAAGGAATTTGCCGCAGATATCGCGATATGTACATGACGCACTTGAGGTGCTCCGGGAGGCCCCATACCGTCGGCAGAATTCGCCTAATTCGTTTCAGAAGCTTTAATTAACATTTGCGTGAACGGACCTCAGAAGTTAAAGGGAAACCGCACGTCTTGAGCGATTTTTTGTGGGTGCACGCAAGCGAAAATACACGAAATGTGATGATACCGGGATCGAATACGGTAGGTTCCCTGGTAACCCAACGTGGTATTAAGTTTGCAACTCAATCAATGGGAATTTTACAGCGAAACTTTAAGTGACTTACTCTTTCTTTTTGGCAAAACCTGTAGATTCTTAAATATAATTAATAAAACAATTCATGAATAATGACGCTTCGAGGGCTCTGAGACTCGAACATATGCAACTTATTTTCAGCAGGGACGTAGCCAGGGGAGGTGTCCTGGGTGTCTGGATACCCCCGAAATGAAGCAAGATTTCATGAAACGAGGAGTATGAGTGGGGGAGTGGGGGGGGCCAATTCGTCATCTCATGAGCCTGAAAGAGCCTTACAAGACACCCACCGAAAATAATTCCTGGCTACGTCCCTGATTTTCAGAAGGTAGGCCTACTTGGCATTTTGAACTAATGGGAAATTCTTTCAAATGCAATTTCGAACTCGAGAAACGGATGTGAAAGATGGCGCACGTGACTTGTGTGGGTTTGTGTTTCTTAGTCCTTTTTTCAAGAATCCATGGAATCAAGAGTGAATTCTGTCAACTGGCTACTCATGGTGACTCTTTTGTGGTCAGTGTGCTTGGGCATTTCGGCATTCAACAACAAACGAGGGTGAAATGCTGTGATTATTGTGGCAGAGATGCCCAGTCAATCTCCACTGTGAAGATCGTATTTACCTTTTGGAGACCTGGACAGATGGGTTCCGCCATACGCGACGTCCGATGGTTTGTTCTGCTGAATGCACTCCTGATAATCGGTGGAATCGAGCTGAACCCCGGTCCTGGTAAACAGCGGAAAATTGCGGATGCCTTCCCCGGATCTAGTTTATCAAAACCTGTAGCGCAAGAAACTCAGTCGTCCAATCATTCAAGGTCGACGGATTCTATCGCTTCTTGTGAATCCGAACGTGTCGACCCAGACATCTGTCTCAAGGACATCGCAAAGATGCTAACCGCAGTCAACAGAAAAATCGACTGACTCGTTGGAAATCAAGAAATTGTGATGAAGGAACTACGGCAGTACGCATCAGACTTCTCAGAAATGAAGAAAGAGCAGATTCGTCTAGCAGAAGATAACGCTCATCTTGTCAGACAAGTGCAATATTTGTGGGAGCAAGTTGATCGGTTAGAAGGTCAGATGCGGAAGAAAAATCTTCTGCTTGGAGGGATTCTCGAAGAAGCTCGGAATGAAACCCCGGAAGATTGCGAAAAGAAAGTGAGAGACATACTTGAGAATGTCCTAGGCATTTGTGATAATATCCAATTGGATAGTACCCATAGAATTGGCCGGAAAACGCGGGGTAAAACAAGACCCATTATTATGAGATTTTCATTCCTTCACGATCGGGATCGTGTTTTGCGCCTTGCACGGGAGAAGAAACCAGCGAATATCTTCTTCTCGGAAGACTTTCCTTTGAAAACCCGACAGGCTAGACGCGAACTCCACCCACATCTTCTTCAAGCACGTAACTCAGGGAAGACAGCTTATCTTCCACACGACCGCCTCGTCATCGACGGCCAGACGTTCACCCTCGAGGCTGGAGCCCTGAAGCTAGTCGGTGAGAGGGTGGAAACTCAAGGTGATCAGGATCAAAGACATTATACTAAGAAGACTGGGCACTCTGTGGCGGCGCCTTTGATGTCGGGGAAACCTCCTGCCCTGGTGTTTGGCCCCGGAACTACGCAGAACTGACCAATGGGATCATTGGATTGGAATGTCGCGTGAAGGAGCCAACATTACTTGAATGAAGTCTCGCATACAGCACATCAGAGTTCTATGAAGTGTATAAGTTGGAACATCACAAGTTTAGCTCCAAAACTTTTTGGATTTTGTCCTTTCTCTTCAAAACAAGAAGATATTTCATTTGTGAAAAACTATGATATAATTTGTTTCCAGAAACGTGGGGAAGTGGGACTTCTCATTTTCTATTGGACGGGTACCAGGTGTTCGCCAGTACAAGGAAACCGGAAAACAGGAACCTGAGAAACTCCGGAGGAGTCTTAGCTTGGGTCAAAGATCACCTAGGTGTACAACCCCTCAGGTCAAGCTCCCCCGACTTTCTTTGGCTCTTTCTACCACAAACTTCGACAGGTCTTCTCTACAATGTCATTCTAGGAGTCATTTATATGGCCCCAAGCGGTTCCAAGTTCACAGATATTATTTTTTATTTGACTCCCTAGAAGAGGACTTTGCTTTTCATCTTCAATCTCATCCCGAAGCAAAAGGTTGCCTAGTTGGTGATTTTAATGCTTACACCAGCACCCTCCCAGACCATATTCCTCTTGACTCTGGAAAGTATGGACCGGACCTCCCAGAGGAGCTCTCTTCTTGGGACATTACCATCGAGGACCTGCCTGAGCGTCTTAATGCAGACCATCACGAACCAAACGACTACGGTCGACGTCTCCTTACTCTGTGCAAAGATACTGGCCTTAGGATTGTCAACGGTCGCATTGGCACAGATTCAGCCATTGGTCATCCGACACATGTGACCAAAACCAGTGGTTCTACAATAGATTACGTGCTAGTGGATCAAACCCTCCTCAGCGAAATTTCCGAATTTCAAGTTTTATCACGTCTCGAGTCTGCTCACATGCCATTATTTTTTCAAATACGGAAAAGGCACTCCTCAGATAGAGTGAACGACGCAACCACGACAGAATATCTTCCTCTTTCCTTGAAATACNCCTGCGGGACGAGGCCTTCGACGATCGAGCACAGCTCGAAACTGATGTCGGCCGTTTCTTCGCTTCGCAATCGCCAGAGTTCTGGGCAAAGGGCATCTAGCAGTTACCCGTGCGTTGGGAGCATGTCATAGACAACAATGGTCATTAGATTTTAGACTGAAATTGCATTTCAATAAAGTTATAAAATTTTGAAAAATTTGTGCAGAACTTGCAAGACTTTCTTTCCAACCCAATATACCAAGATTTTTATGGCCTAGAATGGCATAGCCTTGTAGGCCTTGCGTGTTAGGCCGCAGCTGGGTTACAACCATTCACCACCGCTTTCGCCTCTCAATTTTTATGGCCTAGCCTATGGCCCAGAATGACAGAGCCTTGAAGGCCTGGCGCTTTAGGCCTTGGATGGTAAATGGCATAGCATTGCAGGCCTAGCAGGTTAGGAGTGACAGCCGCCACGACTTTCGGCCTCGTTCAATTAAAGTATTAGTTATTAGATTAGATTAGATGTTCTTGGTGTCCATTTGGGTTACAGCTGGTGGTACTCGCACACATTGTTGCTGGCAGCTAAGCCAAAATGTTCTCGGCGAAAGATGAAATTGCCATTGGGATTCAGAGGTCTCCAGTTCATGAAAATAATGCAGTTCGTAAATTATCAAAAAATAAACTGATTCCTTGCTAAATATGCAACCCACGCAGCATGCATCGTCTTGCAATTCTGTCTGAATTCAAGAATCCTAGCCCGCCCGGGGAGATTCTCCGAACATTGTTTTCCCAACTCCTCTACATGATCTTCCGCCAGCCATGTCTATCAGTCGCACTGTAGAAATGGCGTCAAACTTCGGGCGCGAATTCTTTCAAGAGACACTAGCGCTCTGCTCCGGCGCTGACGTTAGTTCGAGGGTCAACTACCAGGGCACAGACCGCCATTGCGGTTACCCTGCTTTCGCGCAGTGTCCAGTCTTCTTAGTATAAGGTCTTTGATCAGGACCAGACAGCCCCCCATAGCCCCCATAGGCCTTATTCGAAAACCTGACTGCTCCATGCCTCCCGCGAATGACTGCAGCAGAAGTTGACGGTGAGGTTGACATGCATTCGAGCCACCGTCTACGCCCAAGAGCAGGAGTAAAACCAAAAGCATCGAGGCCATAGGAATTCGCAATAGGGAGCCAACATTACTTGAATGAAGTCTTGCATACCGCACATCAGAGTTCTATGAACTGTATAAGTTGGAACATCACAAGTTTAGCCGCAAAACTTTTTGGATTTTGTCCTTTCTCTTCAAAACAAGATTTTATTTCATTTGTAAGAAACTATGATATAATTTGTTTCCAAGAAACTTGGGGAAGCGAGACTTCTCATTTTCAAGTGGATGGGTACCAGGTGTTCGCCAGTAGAAGGAAACCGGAACAGGGGAAACTGAGACACTCCGGAGGAATCTTAGCTTGGGTCAAAGATCACCTTCTAGGTGTACAACCCCTCAGGAAAAGCTCCCCCGACTTTCTTTGGCTCTTTCTACCACAAACCTCGACAGGTTTTCTCTACAATGTCATTCTAGGAGTAATTTATATGGCCCCAAGCGGTTCCAAGTTCACAGATATTAATTTATTTGACTCCCTAGAAGAGGATTTTGCTTTTCATCTTCAATCTCATCCCGAAGTGAAAGGTTGCCTAGTTGGTGATTTTAATGCTTACACCAGCACCCTCCCAGACCATGTTCCACTTGACTCTGGAAAGTATGGACCGGACCTTCCAGAGGAGCTCTCTTCTTGGGACATTACCATCGAGGACCTGCCTGAGCGTCTTAATGCAGACCATCACGAACCAAACGACTACGGTCGACGTCTCCTTACTCTATGCAAAGATACTGGCCTTAGGATTGTCAACGGTCGCATTGGCACAGACTCAGCCATTGGTCATCCGACACATATGACCAAAACCAGTGGTTCTACGATAGATTACGTGCTAGTGGATCAAACCCTCCTTAGCGAAATTTCTGAATTTCAAGTTTTATCACGTCTCGAGTCTGCTCACATGCCATTATTTTTCAAATACGGAAAAGGCACTCTTCAGATAGAATAAACGACGCAACCGCGACAGAATATCTTCCTCTTTCCTTGAAATACACCTTTGACCAAGAACGGCGAGACGACTGGAAGCAACGTTGGTCAAAACCAGAAGTTCTTACCATCCTGCGAGAGTGTGATGACAAGCTCAGCAGCAGCTGCATTGACGAAGCAGCTGATAAACTACTGACAGCAATCCAAATAACAAGTAATGATATGAGTTCCACGCCGAGGCCAATTGGACACCATCGCAGTTAGCCTGATCCATGGTTCGACGAAGAATGCAGCCTATATAAGAATATTACTTTGCGTTACCTACGAAATCTGAAAAAAGGAGTTTCAACACCAGAAGAATATTGCTCAGCTCGCTTTCAATATCGTCGCACATTGGAGAAGAAAAAAGATGCCTATCAGCAACAGCAATGCTTGGATATGAAGAGAGCTATTCAAGAAAACAATGAAGGGAAACTGGCGGTATTTCCGACAAAAATCTAACTTCCTTCATGGGTGAAACACTTCTCAGGCGTGTTTGAAGGTATCCCCTCTTCCCTCAATTCAGGATTGACGACTTTCGTTTTTGATTCTAAACTGGATTAGATTTTTATTCTAAACTGTCCCCTTCTCTTCGTGCGAAATACAGACGGCCATATGCTCTTTGAAGTCACCCAAACAGCATGTTTATGTTAATTTTACGTAAAATGAATGTAACTTTTTTGTCCATTTTATATCATTTTTACGCAAACCATTGTCAAGAAAATGTCAACATGTTTGCAGAAATGTCACCTCTGTGATATGTAAACGGTGAATGTTTACATTCATTTTGCATAAAATTTGTTACTTTTCCCCTGGCATTCATGCGTATTTAAAAAGCCAATTAGTACCATTTTATACAATTTAGATCCACAATTTAGATCCTATTCCTTTAGGTTCTTCAGAACTCTAGGGTGGTTGGACGAGAACACGAGTACTCATTCTCACCAGCACTCAAGAGTACCAAAGTGACCTACTGCTTCCTCCTCCCGTACCGGAACCTCGGGAAGAGGAGTAGATGTTGAAAGGAGCTCTCTTCCTTTTAGGATAGAGAAGATATGGTACTGATAGGGCTGGTATTCTACTCTTCCCTAATCCCGTGCATTGCTGTAATAAAAAGCTTAACTTCAGCATTTAATGATTCCCTGAGTCATATATTATTAAAAAAATATATAATAATTTCATGTTTTCCATATATATATTCATGGATTGCATAATAAAAAGTAGAAGGATGCTAAGAAAACCTGATACTTTATCAGGAAAACCAGTACTTAATAGTAATTGTAGGATGCAGGGAACAAGGGTTCCATCTAGTGAAGAATCTTGGGACTGCAGCAGCAGGATGGTCAGCTAAAGTTTAATATGGATGGTGTGGTGCTAATTTTTCATAAACTTGATATCATGTACTTCACGTCAGATGGAGTGACGTCTAGTTGATGTAAAATACACGTACACTTTGGTGA
The DNA here is from genome assembly GCA_905338385.1 of Darwinula stevensoni. Classification (NCBI taxonomy): domain Eukaryota; kingdom Metazoa; phylum Arthropoda; class Ostracoda; order Podocopida; family Darwinulidae; genus Darwinula; species Darwinula stevensoni. The sequence continues at coordinate 15,878 of CAJPEV010001703.1, forward strand.
CGTAAATATAGGAACGTAAATTTTACGTAAACGTGATGTCATTTTCATGGCAGTCGCAAGAAATTTACATTGTTTGCAAAAAATTGATATCTTGTTTACGTGAACATGCTGCTTGGGCAGGATCAGCCCCAGGAGCCGATGGAATCACCGCAGACTTTTACAAGGAAGGATGGAGGATCCCTGAACTACGATACTGCCTAGAAAAACTTCTCAATCGGATATTTTATACGCAATGCTTCCCTGTGTCCTGGTCGAAATCCGTCATATTTCCCCTATACAAGAAAGGCGACAAACAGAACCCAGATAACTACAGGGCCATATCTCTACTCCCTATCATCAGCAAAGTGTTCACTAAACTCCTTCACAAACGGATAATGGATTGGACATCTGAAAACATCATTTGCGAGGAACAAGCAGGGTTTCCTCCAAACTGTTCCACACTTGACCACATCTTTACCCTTTATTCTGTCCTCCAAAAATACATTTTGAGACCCAAGGGAAGATGTTAGTGTTTTTTTGTCGACATGGAAAAGGCTTTCGACAAAGTGGATAGGAACTGCCTTTGGCAAAAGCTTAGCTCTCAAAACCTTAGTTCTAAAATTGTGAATATCTTGAGAGATACCCCAATAGCACAGGTTAGTCTTCAAAACATCTTAATCTGCTCTTCACGTCTTCAGCAAGTAATAATGCAAATTTCCATCTTTTTCGAGCTTTTCTACCCAGTTTAAAATCCCGGCTGGAAACAGCTACTTTTTCCAACTGGGCTCCAGCTGGAAATGAGATTGAATTTACCAGCTGGAAATTAGTCTGGAAACATCGAAAAAAGTGATCCGATCCAGCTGGGTAGTAGATGGGTTTAACCAGTTGGAACACAGCTTGGAAGCAGACAACATTTCCAGCTGGTAACTAGCTGGATTGTAGATGGGTTTTGACCAGCTGGAATTCAGCTTGGAAGCAGACATCAATTCCAGCTGGTAACCAGCTGGAAGGCAGATGTGTTTGGCCGACTGAAATTCAGCAAGGAACCAAATGTCTTGTCCAGCTGATAACCAGTTGGCAAATAGAAGTGCTTGACCATCTGGAATGCGGCATGAACATTCATGTTCTTCCATTGCTGTCTTAACATATTTGCTGCTGACCTCAACAGAAGTTAATTTAAAAAAAGAAGCCAAATTCATCATAATTGATTTAAGTCAATTTAGTTCCCAATACCTTTTTTTTGGTCTTTCAGGAAACAGACGTGTCTCAGTTGCCTTATGGTGGTTTAAAGAAAGAACACTACAAATTTTCTTAATTCGTAAAAAAAATGCCAAACTAATGTTGGACTAAGAGCTGTAGAGGCTGACATTGATGTGTTCATCAAGTACAAATATCATATCTGTTTCGCATTTCTTTGAATTCCACCTTTTTTCAAAGGGCATTTCCATAAAAAAAAATTAGGTCCTGAGGCGTGAGGAGACGCGTGTCTGTTGCACACTGAGGTTAACCACGTCAGATGGTCTTCCGTGGTACAGAGTAGGGAATTAAGGCTAATTCTTTTTCTTTAAGAAAAACACGATCATTAAGAAGTTTAAAGCACGACTTTTAAGTCCCATGAACAAAATGACGCTTAACCAGATGTAGACTCATCAAGGTAGTGGCAACGAAACAGGTTCATAAGTAGAGAAATCCAAGTCCAGAAGCTCCCCACACTTGCTGCCCGGTTTCAATATATTATCCACTGAATTTTACGATTGAATTATGTTTCACCGCTCTTCTACGCACAATAGAAACCAAACGACGAACACTATTTTTCAGAGGCAGATGTAGCTTGAAATTTTTTAATGAGAGGCTCAAGTTTTTCATATCGAAAGAGCGGGAAGCCTTGCCTCCACAGTCCCGTCGCGCTCTTCCCACGACTTTATGCCCGAATCCGAGTGTTTCTGGATAGTCATTTCAGGCTGCATTAGAAGGAATGAAGCCTATAACACACCCTAGAGATTCGTCTACGATATCCTTTTGTAAAATCTTCATATTTGAAAAAATGTATTGGACCTGAATCAACGTTGGTCTCCACGTTGAGAATTTATTTTCCTCGGTTTTCTTTGTTTCCTTGTTGGAACATCATAGCTACCTTTTTTTTATTTACGACACCGGAGAAGTAATAGTATTAATTTGCCAAACATAACCATTGCTTGGAAGGGGAAGCTTATTGAACGTCGACTCTGGCTCGTGGGAGAATTAGACTCAAGAAACCCTAAGCCAACAACACCTCCGACATCATCAATCGAGATTTCAATGCAAAGGTGGCGCTTTCACTAAGTCCTACTTCCTTACCGAAACCTCAAAAGCATAACTTTTCCCCGCATTGCGTAACAGGCGACGAGAAACGATTCTGCATTCAGTAGGGGAAGGTGAGGCAAAACGGTGATAGTTAAGGGAAATTGCCAAAGTTTAATACCAAGGAGTTGACGTAGCATGTTGCGGACTGGTATGCGGTACCTTTTATGTTTTACGAAATCAGCGGCGGTTTTTCTCCCACGACAATTTTAAAAATTGCTGCCAGACAAAAATTGTCTTGTGAGTGAATATCGGACATCTCATATCAGATTCGATATATCGTGTGAATGCTTCACGTTCAGGCATAGAAACTTGAATAAAACAAAAAAGTTCCTGCTCCACGATAGAACGCTGAAAATTCCGAATTAGTTTAAATGTTCTGGAATCATGTCCATGAAAGTTGAAAAGAATCTGAATCCCATTGGATATAAAAATGCCCTGCTGTGATTCGCATCTCTCTCAATTCTCTCCCAAGTTGAGTCTCTCTCAAACCGCCATTTTACTCGAGTATGCTCGCACTAATTCCCAAAACGAAGTGGCTCTGGTATACAGAACATTCGTCAGAATGAATCACGCAGGTGATTGCCTCAACATCTCATTTAGCACAATATCTGCACCTGTCGTCAAGCGCATCCATCTCTCTCTCTCTCTCGGTGCTTGGGCTTGAAGTGGACATCGTAACTGCGAAGGTGTATTCGACGGAAGCAGTCAGGCCTCTGGACTCCACACGGTAACACAATGTACTGTGCTAAATGTGCTATGCAGTATTCACATTAACACAATTAACTTAATCGGCGGGAAATACAAAGACTATGGACGAATAGAAACCTTCAAATGTGAAAAAGATGAATTTGTATCTGACGGGTGCAAAGACCAGTGTGAGTTGGTATCACTCCAATAGCGGTGATTGTGATGATTCACTGCACTGTAGAGCACATATTGTAACTTTTCATGCAATAAACACATATTGAGCACAGTTCCCTATGTGTTCAGACTTTTGACCACCCTGTAGTACATACTATCCTACTGCACATAATGAATTATTTACCTTAAGTGGGCATTTTTCAATAACCATGTGATGATATGTTCCCTGTCTCATCTCAGGTCAATGACCTTGCTAGCTTGGGTGGCTCGAATTTGCATGAAATGACATGACAGTTGATGCAAAGGTGCTTCACAAGTGAAGAAGGTGATCTGATCTATTCATTCCTGTGAAGTGGATTCAAAATCAGAGTCATCTATTTCCATGTTGCAGAGAGCAAGCTAGGAAGACAAGTTTTGCTTTCCAAGATGAAGATGATGGAAATGAAGATGAACACCTGAGCTTTGAATCTGGTATTTCGCAAATGTTTCTGTACCCTCCTATGGGATTGAAATTGACAAGATGCATGTGTATTTCGCCTCTGATAAGTTTAACCCAGAAGTCACCAGTGATCACCCTTCCAGTTTGTTAATGGTTGCAGTTTCCAAAATAAAATAATTCAAATTTGAATTTCAGATTTTTGGGGAGGAAATAAGAGGCATTGCACCTCTTTCATGGTTCATTCATTCAAGATTGTCATGATCACCTTAATCCTGTGTCCATCGAGAAAGCACCTGCTTTTTAGGCCAGAAGAAAGTAAGGGATGTTGGTATATAAAGGCCTACACTGGATGCACAGGGAAAAAAATGAGTTATCTTCAATACATCTCTGATTGCTTTCAAAGTAACAAATGAAGACATCTTCGGAAGGGGACATTTACAGGCATTCAAGACGTCTTGTCAAGATGTCTTTGAGATGTCTAATTTCTTCATAAAGACAGTATTAAGACGTCTTCAAGACATACTTGTGGGGGTCACCGATCGCCATTGCAGGAATTGGTTCACATTCATTGAATCATCACATAAATCCACTTATGAATTGGCTGAAGAACTTGGTACTTCCCAACCGACAGTATTTCGTCACCTTCGTGCTCTTGGAAAAGTCAACAAGTTGGGAACAAAGGTTTTACGTGAGTTGGCCTCGATCAACGCTTCCAATGCTTCGCAATCGAACTCCGAAGGGCGACCAAGATATGGTTCATCCTTGAGCGATACATCTGACCGAAAATTTGTGAACCAATTCCTGCAATGGCGATCGGTGACAGTGTCCTCTCCAAAGAAGACGCATATCTTCCTCGTTGTCTCCGTTGCATTTGAGCCCTACTGGAACTCCCACAAAATGCAGTGCTGAATATGCGTTTTTTTCGTCATCCATTTTACCTTTATTATTTCAACATAAAATTGGAAAGACAATAAATTGCATATTATAAAAAAGTCTAGTTTTCTCTATCGAATAACATATAGCATGATTTATCGCTTCAAACTTGAAACAAGTTACAATCGTTTCAAAACAGTTGCCAACAAATGGAAAATTATACATGAATTAACCTGATAGCAATATTGTGCTCGACAGTCAGAACGGGGATCATCAGACAAGAAATTGTTCCAGAAGTGTAAGATAGTTGATCACTTCGTTTTCACGAAGTAGAATTTCGTTGTCGAGACATTTTCTCCCAACTCAAGAATTTTATGCCAATTTGCGATTTTCACCGCTTTATATAGATCTTTCCTCACCTTCTAGAAGTTCTTGAAAAATCAAAGTAAAAAAGTAACTAAAAGTAACTAACTCCTTGTTTCTCCCTGTGGAAATTGAGATATCCATGTGTCATTTTAAGTTGAATGAGTTCATTGTTTATAATCCAAATTTCAAAATCAATTTGAGGTTCTATGATTCCCAAAGTTCTTTTCACTTTCAAATTTATGACTTTCATTCTCTTAATGCAAGAAACCTGGAAATTGATCCTCTCATCTTCAGATGATGTTTATTGTCATTTTCACCCATTCATTCGTGAAAGACTGACTAATGATGATTGGATGGAGTGTCCGTCGATTGCAAGCCTGAAATAGATATGGTTTTCCAAGGGTTGTTTTGGAAGTGATACATAGTAATAGCAACAATGTTCTCTACTACAGATGATGCAAAGTATATTTTGAATCTTGAGCTTACCTCTTCGTGATTGTAAATGAGAAATAGAACATAACTTGATTTTTTGTTGTCAGTAAGAACTTTGAACATCATCAAAGCTTAATTCTTTGCTCATTCAACATGGAATTACTTAGTTATTTAGTTATTTTATTTATATATTTCTTTGGCTGTCTTTTTGAGGGAAAAATATTGCTGCAATTATTTAATTTTGCAGTTTTTCCCAGATAATATGGCATTAATCATGAGGACAATCTTTTTACCATTTTGCCCTCATCAACTTGAGAAAGTGCTGCACTAAACCTTTGACCATAGCTACAGAACTTGACATGCCTTTTGTGCATCATGTAGCCTCCTTTTGGGTCAAACACAGAACTTCTGGAGTGCATGCTGGAAACTCAAATTTTCTTTGTCAACTGATCCAGTTCATAGAGAAAACTGCTTCCAATCTTTGCCATTTAACATTTGCCCAAAGTTACCTTATAGAAATCCCCCTGGGCCACCTTATATATATCCTGATAATCAGCAGCTCATCAAATTTGGAGTCAGTTGACCATGAGTTCCTATAACCTATTTGCAAAACTTTCCCCTTGTTTTTCTTTAATCATGGTGAAAAGTTCTCTTTTTAAATCTGAAGTTGCCAAGTATACTTTCCTCTTTCTTTCCTCTCAGCCACATGATAACTATGAAATTCTAGCTATCAGAGTGCATTCACAGCATCTGTTCAACTAAGGCACCTCAAAATTTGCCATATCACAATTCATCTTATTCATCTTGTTCCAGGCCTGTTGAATGCTTGCTCTCTGTTCAGCAATGAAGTGATTCAACTTGGTTCATTCAACTAACCAGCCAGGCTCTTAGCACCAAGTGAGACATCAACTGGATTTCATACTGCACTTGTGCTGTAGCCCGACTTCATACTGTGCTTGTGCTGTAGCTCCTGAATTGTGTGTGATATTAACATATTTGAGGTGTCTTAGTCAAACACTTCCTGTTGGTATTCTCTGATAGTTAAACATTTATAGTTTTCATGGAAGGAGAGGAAAGATAGATGTAAACATGGCATTATTTGTATGCCTCTGCCTCATCTTGAAGTTGAAAATTAAACACAAAAATCTCAGCACATTTTCTGTACAACACCTGGTATATGCATGGAGAAACTGGTATATTTTTCTATGATTATGCTACTCAATTTGTTTAATTTACAATAAACAGACAACTATTCTTTGATGTGATTGCTTGAACTGATGGTGCTAGTCTTGCAAAGTTGCTGGAAAGCAACCATGTTCGTCATATTTTTAAGAATAAGTCTAAGGAATTCATTGTCTCACATCAATGAGGTTTTCTTTCTTTGAAATGAAAAGTACAAATATTTTTTTTCCCCAGCATGAAAGCCATGCAAGGAAAGCATTGGGCACCTTACAAAAATTTATGCGTATGATGCAGCTTTCATGCTTACACTCTCTGATTTCTGGTACTGAGACATTCAGACGTTATTTTCTCCTTGCATTGCTGATGTCCTGAATTAACCCTTTATGAGTCAAAAATCTGCAGAAAGAGAGGGAGATTGTACATTATTGTACCAGTATCCTAAAAAGGGTTAATTTACTGAAATTCTCTTTTTATTTTCTATTCTTTTTATATATATTTTGTATACATCTTGGCATGATTGCTTAATAAATTTGATTCCATTATATTGTTCTTATTTTTTTTAGCTTCATTTGTATCCACCTATTGCTCACATTTAGGAGGTAAGTAGACACTAAAGGGGTGTCTGCTGTCCCAGGGAAGTACCTCCGCTGTAGGCCTAATGAAAGGAAGTCTTTCATTTGCCTCAGGACTGGGAGTAACTTTAGCGGGAATATGGCAAGGGCAGAGACAGTGAGATAATGCTATTAGATGCCGTTGCAGAGCAGGGTAAGGTCCAGGACATAGCAAGTTGTCCTGGACTAAATCCCTGTGTAGTGCTGGTCCTGCACCACTCTATAAGTCTTCGAGTCGAAGTCTTACCTATCAATACAATTTGTCATTTTGAGTGAGAACCATTGTGCTGAATGTTTCAGGTTGTAATGTGCATATGGCTGAGAAGTCTAGAATGGAATTGAAGTAGGAGCAGATTGAAGTAAACCAAGTAAGGTTTAAGACCTTGCAAATGGTTTTGGCCGACATCCTGTAGAGGGGCTAGCCCTTCTTGAACAGAATTAATCGATTCAAGTATGTGCTACCTGAAGACAGGAACATAGCGGCTTTCGGGTTTTGTCGTAACGTATGTGCAGTTAAGACTACGGGGAGTTGGGCTGTATGGAAAAGGTTACCTTTGGACTTAGATTCTGTTGTTTTAAAATGTTATTTCCTGAAATCAAGTGAATTTGTCTCCAATGTCGAATCGTAGCAGAATGAACGCAGAATTGGAAAGATCAACCGCTTTTTCAGATGGCATTACTTGTTTGGCATACTCTTGGCATTGTACTTTCTATAAATCATCATCTTGGTAGTTGAGTTGGACGGATGTGTATGCACACATGCCCTCTAATAGATGAAAAAAAGCCGCGTGCGTGAGACAGGGAGAGAGTTGGACCAGCTGGGTAGGGGAATAGTGAAGGGAGGCCCAAGAGAGGTCTAGAGATGAATCCTTGAGGGAGTCAACGCCGGTCCTCATTTAGGTATTGTCTGTCCATTATGCTGCATTCTGTAATCGTCTAAGGAAACATTTGATTATTCTTACCTTGCTATTGATTCAGTTTTGGAAGAGGTCAGTGACAAAAACAAAGTCGGAATAAATTCTTTGTATGATTGGAGCGAAATGCGGAGTAAATCCAAACTTCGAACACGCTGGTCATCTGATATTTTAAAAATCAATAGTACTAAAACACGTCAGAGCCGCCTACATTTTGGTGACCCCGACGTGGTCGTACCCTCAAGAGGCGCGATTTGACACCCAGTGGCGAAGGAGACTAAGATCCGTAGTGGAAAAAGAAAAGAAAATTAATGCCACCTGTAGAGGAGACAAGAAAGGGATATTTTGCACTGGTACCCCTTGCTAATGTGGTGCCCCCACTGCACCTGATAGACCACAATTATGTCACTGTTCGACGTGGTGGTGATGGCTGTTTCTGGCAAGAGTTGGCTGTCAACGAGGACGTCAACCAGGAGGCATAAAAATGACTATTGTTGCCAAACGCGCTGTTCACCTGAAGATGCTGATGCGTAACAGGAAGGCTGCGTCGCGCGAGCGCCTTCGTGAAGTCTATATTGAGTCTATATGAATCCTATATATACCAGCACTACCACCGTCTGGAAGACTCTTTGAACCAAAAAATAAAGTGGCATACTTTTTTTGAGACAGTGTATAGAGTTTCGGAAGAAGAGGAAAAGGATATTCGGGAGGGCGTGGAAGAGCGACTGCTGCTCCTGTGGTGTTCGTAACAAAAAAGGACTGTACGAGTCGCTTCGGCATGAACGATCGGGCCTCCAACAAGAAACCAATAAATACTAGTTAGTATTTATTAGTGTTAGTGAAAAAGCACGGAATAATTTTAAGACAATGAATGCGAATGTGGCCATGGGTCGACACACGGGAACAATATTTGCCGGTTAGCTAGACTGAAGGGATGGAGTCTAGCAGTGGCACCCCATGACTATTCAGTCATCGGCATTTCCAGATGCCGATGCTCTTATTTTACTTCTCTGAAGATAAAAATGATGTGGTAGCAACTATCCCACATGAAGAAAATCAATACGGAATGGTAGAATATAGCCCTCATTGGTATGAAGCAACTTTGGGTGAAGAGCAGAAGGATGAGGATCTAACATTAAAATATTTGATTCGCCGATTCCAGGAATTAACCCTTTTAGTGCCACGCGGCCGTTCCATAGGCTTGATCGACTATAAGTAGTTCTCATGGCACTAAAAGGGTTAACTCAGCTCTCTGATTATTCTCACATGGACAGCCCATACGTACTCACGCTCACTACTTTGACACTACTACTCATCAGCTCGGGCCTGACTAACGCAGTGCACAAAAGACGGAGCCCAAAATGCGAATAAGAATGAACGCCGTTCATGCAAACCATGCCGTATATACCGCAGAGAGAAGGGACACTACTTCCTATACAGGTCCCAGAATTTCCATCTGGCACGGAAGCACCGGTCTCATGGCGTATCTGAATTTCATTAAGATGCTCTGCATTTTTTTTCAATGATACTCGTACTGTTTCTAGTATTCAGAGGATTCTTCCCAGCATGGTCATTTATTGTCTTACACGAACGCCGAAGGCGTGAAGATTTGGAACACGCTTCTCTCGAACCGAAACTTCATCATTCGCTCCCGTGACTGTTGTCAATCCCGACTCTTGCTTCGCTAATTCCCCATCACCGTGAAATCGTTGTTCGCTCTGCCGAATTTAGCACGATTTTGAATCTGAGGCAGATAGAGAGCCAAGAAAATCGTGTCTTGTCTTGCTGCTATGCTTTTTTTTTCGTTTTCCTCTTTCTCTCAAGATGGCAGAATAAAGAGAGAAGCTACTCATACGCGAGGTCATAGGCTGGAACTTCTAGTTTAAAAAAAAAAGGAAATTTAAACGGAAAAAGAAAATAAATAAATTTGAGCTAGATGTTTGATGCAGAAATATCGTCACCCTCTCGGGTGTCCACATTTCACGGTTGTAGCGAAATCATAAGGGCAAGGAGTTCTTGGCCTTGAGATATTTTTAAACCTTGAATATAGAAGAAACCCTTGTTGGCAAGTACTTGGTCCCCTGGCTGAAGCGGATTCAGAAATCCTTAATTCCTAGTGATGTGGTAATTGATATTCGACCTCCATAACACCTCGGCAAGAATGAGATACCATTATCAGTAATTCCTACAAGGAATTTGATTTGAGAATGCTAATTTTGGGAAAACATTTGATTGTGGATGTAAAGGTCAGAGGATACTTGTTTTTATTTCGCTGCAATCAATAATTCTGCTGGTACTGGATAGGATGAATTTAACACAAGTACGGGAAGGATTATCAAGTTTGTATTAGATTATGAACTTGATAACCTAGAAAGCAGCTTAGGCTAAAGTCTACAGGCCTGGGCTAGAGTAGACCAAGCTATCGTAGGCTGCTCTCTGGGCCTACTGTATCTGTCACGAATGCACTCTTTACATTTTAAGCCCAATTACCGACTGTGTGTAGGCGGCAAGTACCTACGATCTCCCGTGCTCGGTCAAGCTGTATGTTAACAAGACAGGGGAAGAGATTAAAGCCAGAGCAAGGGGAATAATAACCTCGATAACACGTTACGTTGGGCCCACGTCGGGTAAAGGTGGGAAACGTTGGCGGAACGTGCATGTTGGGGAACGATGTTGGCCCAACGTGGGCAAATTGGTCATACGTGTAGCTTTGACTTCCGTGCAGTGCAGTCTAAGTTGATGTCTTCTGTTAAAGATTCGTTGTACAGTACAGTGTTAAAGGTACCTGTGTTACCACAGAAATAACATATGAGTTTGCAATAACAAGAAATAACAAGAGTTGCTAACAATGTGAAATTTACACCTTGGCCCATGTTCTATGGAGTTACTGCAGTCTTTTCGCAGTGAGTTCACATACTGTTCAATGCTAAGTCTTTGTGGTCCTACCGACACCAGCAGAACTAAAGTTTCGTTTGGTCTTATGAATAACATGACCTGATATTTGTTGGTTTTAGAGTCATAATACCAGTTGTTTCAGTGCCCTAATGGAGGTTGTGTTGAACTCATTGTAAAACCTCTGAAGGGTTGCCTTTTGTGGTTAACGGCCTACATTGGCCAATACAATTGGAGTATTTTCTCGGGCTTGCTTATAGCAGTTGAATTTAGAACTCAAAGTTGGGTCCTGCATGCTTCACAGTGGGCTTAGCCTGGTGGTGATCTTAAAAGTAAGCCCCAATTGTGTCCATTTAACAAGAAAGCCAAAATTCATCTTGCCATTTACAGTGTGTGGTCAACCTACAGGTTCATTCTTGATTTCAGCTTTCTAGGAGTTGATAATGCAAAAGCTGGAAGAAATCAATCAGCGGGTGATCTTGATGGAAAAAAACCGACAAACACGAAGCAATCTTGAGGTGTCACCAATGGTAATGACTGCACAAGACCTGCCCATGCAAATTCCCCTGAACACATTAGATGATCTTCAACTCTATGAAGAACTGTTGAGTGCAGATCACACTGCTCGTGCTGACTTGGTTAGCATTTTATATTTATCTCCTTTTTTTATGACATCCTCCCTATTCTTATTGCTGTTGCAAAGATCCTTCAAAAGTGAAAATTTACCAATAGAAAATATTTCCCAATATCCCATAGGCCCATGGGTATCAAACGTTGTCTCTTGTAACCAAAATCTTATAAACTGCTTTTGGTGTCTTCCCATCTGAAGTAAGTTTAAGCTCCAAAAAGAAAGTATTGTTGACATTAGTCTTAGGTCAATGACACCATGACCTTTGGTGACGTTGTCTCTTGTAACCAAAATCTTATAAACTGCTATTGGTGTCTTCCCATCTGAAGTAAGTTTAAGCTCCAAAAAGAAAGTATTGTTGACATTAGTCTTAGGTCAATGACACCATGACCTTTGGTGCATCTTTGTGGCAAAAATATATTTTCCTAATTAAGTAAGGATTGAACTGCTTTTTTTTTCAACCTGATTTGGCATTTGGGCTGCATCAACATGACATTTCTTACAGGGGTGGTCATGCTTCCTTGTCTTATGCTGGATTCAATGCACAAAAGTAGTTATTATGGATATTCCACATGGGATATCTCCCCTTTCATTTTTTGTGCTTATGCATCTCCCTATTTCTGCTTTCCCCATGGGACACAACACCATTACTGAAGTATTCAAAATGTTCAAAAAAGGGAATGGATTATGGATATTCCACATGGGATATCTCCCCTTTCATTTTTTGTGCTTATGCATCTCCCTATTTCTGCTTTCCCCATGGGACACAACACCATTCCTGAAGTATTCAAAATGTTCAAAAAAGGGAATGGCTAGTTGTTCATTCTTTATTCCCTTAGTGTCTTTGCCCAATGTTCATCCTTGGTGCCAAGTTACCTAGTGAAATATCTCCTAGCCTCATACTGATGATTAGGTCACTTAGAATATTGGGAGACTACTCACCCATCAAACCTGATGCCAATCAATTTTTTTTTTTAGCAATAGCCTAAAACAGGGGTGCACAACTCAAATTATTGTGAGGGCCTTTTCCAATTTTTACTCATCTACCGCAGGCTGCAGTCTGGCCGACCATAGCTGTAGTCAAAAGGGTGGGAGACATAGTGGCACTTCCAATGCCACCAGTCACTGCAGGCCACAAACATGGGCCTTGTGGGCTGCATTTGGCCTGCAGGCCATATGTTGTGCACCCATGGCCTAATACATCAATATTAACATTCCTTCTGAAAAGCATTTATGACTATGTTCAGAGTGTCAACTTTCCATTTTGTGTTCATGCCATAGGTTTCATACTTGCGTGGTATTGGAGGCAAAGATGGTAAGGAGAGCATCATCCACATGGTGAAGGCCCTTATTAGCAAGGATGTAGCCCAGGAATATTCTTTTCTTGGAAAGAAGTGCTTCAAGGAACTAATGATCTGCAAGTCGATCACAGGTTGGTAAACAATAGGTTGTTTCTTATCCATAGCATGTCTCATAACTGGAAAACAAGACATATATCATACTCTGATATTTTCTAAGAGGTCATTACAATTTATTCAATTTAATGCCAGGTATTTCCTGAATGCATGCAAGAATATCAGTGAGGAAAGGGCTCAGATCTCATAACTGGAAAACAAGACATATATCATACTCTGATATTTTCTAAGAGGTCATTACAATTTATTCAATTTAATTCCAGGTATTTCCTGAATGCATGCAAGAATATCAGTGAGGAAAGGGCTCAGTCATAAAATTTTAATTGACTATCCCCCTCTCCCCCAATTTTCCAGTGTAATGACATTAAGTCAGAAAGGTGCTATATATGATGTGAATGTTTTGCTTTGGAATTTATTTTTTTTAAGTGCTAATTTGCTGCCAAGGGTTATATTCATAGTTAATTCCAAGCAGACTGGGATTTGATGTGGATTCTGTTTCCATCATCCTTGAATTTTTTGTATTTCTTTTCCTTTTCAAGTTGCTGCAAAGAAGCTGGCATTGACTGAGGAGGAAGTAAGCAGTGTTGTGGGGAACTCTCTTCGCTTCTCCTGAGACTGGAATGGAGGAAGACGTTTACGGAGAATCCTCTAAGAAGACAAATTTTTTGTTTGATTGACGGGTATCTGTGCTAGAAGATTTTTTGTAGGACCATTCTTAAAGCCCCCAGAAAAGTTTATATGATGACACTTTTGTTGGTCCCCATATTTCTCTTTTTATGTTGAATTTTGAGAATTATCTTTGTTATTCATGCTTGTTTTTTGTTAAATTATATTTTTGCATTCAAATACTTGTGTTTCTCTTTTCTGATTTTCATGGAGTGCCACTGAATTTTTTGCTTTGGAGAAATTATTAAGCGCTTCAGTTTGAAATGTTTTAAGAGGCATTCCAATTCCATATTTTGTAATTGATGAACCACAGTCTGATGTGATGGGAGGATTCAGGCATCCTCTGAATCTGCATCTATAGTTCTTGCTGACGATTGATGAGCTATGCCTCCACTTATTCTGACATTTGGCCCATTTAAATATCAATGTGGACCTATAGATAACTTGAAGAAGAAACACCACTGAGGGTACCAGCGCAAGCACATGAGATAATCCCTGAATCTGTGGAAAGACCAAAGGAGCATCTTTCGTATTTGGTGGGCTTTAAGTGGGTTGTACGTTGCTATCCTACTTACTGCCAACGTTGGCCCCACGTTGGCCCAACGGTCACTTTCACGTGGGGCCTACATGGGTAGCCTACGTTGGGCCAACGTATCCTGACGGAGGACCACGTTGGGCCAACGTGGGCCCCACGAAAAATGTTATCTGGGTAGTCTTGTCCTGACTTTACAGTTTCACACTATCCTCCTATACCATATTAGATTAGGTTTCGCGCGTTAATCTCTTGCTGTAGGCTTGAGTGTTTTGTCGCATTGCCTCTGTCTATTCCGGTCTTCATGTCATTCTGCTGCGAACTGAGGTATATTCTACTGCAAAGCTAGGTCAGATTTGCATACGTTTGAATCAGTGAGGGGTCGGTACATATTGGATCAGGGGAGCAGTTGTGGCTCTCTGCGTGATTCTTGACAAAGCAACTCGGGAAAATGGAATTTTGCTGGTTTTATGTAAAAATGACCATTAATATGATCTCTGTGAGGAATATATTTGAATTTTGGGTGGGCCTATGTAATGGGCCATCATAAGTATTTTGGAATGCCTGTACTCCCCTACTCTTCATATCAGTTTCCTGTGCTACATGTATATTAGAAAAACCTAGTGCACAATGGCATGGGCCCTTAGTGGTTGGCTGTTTCTCCTCTGTGTAAAAATAAAATAACTTTGTATTATTGTTGCCAAAGTTGATCCTGAAATGTAGACATAGGCCTCAACTGAACCCTCTCCCCAACTGACTTGACTCCATAATGTGTGCATCTCATGTACTCTTGTTTGAGTCTCTTCATAATATAGCCAGAAATTTAAAGGCTAGGGAATATACATTTTTTGCTAAGCAATTAGCCCTTAGACATGGGACTCCATAGTCAGGTCTATATGCCCAGTAACTTAGCATGACTCCTACTTTCAACATTTCTCGGTTTCCAGGTTTTTCATGGGGAATGGAGACTGAATCCATATGGACATATTTTTGTGGTGCAACAACTATGATGCACTTTTATGATGGAAAACCTCCTAAAGACCTTTCAGAGAAGCTTAACCCATTCATCAATTTCATTCATTTTGTGGGTTTCATCTGTCCATAATAGCTGGTCCTTTGAATTCAGATCTTTCTAGGATCTAGATATATGAAGGCCAACATCTGCTCAAATATGCATATGTGTTGCTTAAGGTGCAGATAATCTTAAAACTGCCTGCCTCTTTCTTTAAAAGTATCACTGGCATGCATATAACCCCAGCTATATTAGGATTTTTTTTTTAATTTTGAAGCATTTTGAACTTTACTGATTCATCTCCCTTAGGTCCTAAAAAGCCAATGTGCCTTGACTTGATTCTGCAGGCTTCAGTGCCAAAGTGAAAGGTCAAAAGTGCATTTGTACTGATGTAGATGCTTGCCTGTTTATTTGCCAGTTATATCAACAGTTACTTTAACTCTTCAAAATGTCTCTGATAGAATTGTCAACTTTTTTGGACTTTCTTGGTGACCCTGGAGAGTGAAATTGGCTGGAATAATGACAAGTGATATATGGTTTCTTCTGGAAGGAGGTTCTACTGGTGTTCAACATTACAGGACCCAAAGAAGAAGGGAAGAATGATCTGTTGGACTGAACTACACTCAAGTAAGTGCTGTAGTTAACAATTTCTTCTCAACCTAGGCAGCATCATGATCAAATGGCATGGAAACATCTCAAAAGAATTGATACTGATGTCAACTGATTTATGTTTTTTCCATATTCCAGTGTGTTCATCTGCCTCTTGGAGACTTGTAGATCTTATGGAAAGTGATCATGTCTAGTGCTCATTGAGCATTTAAGGTTATACTTTTTCTGAGAAATACAATATGAAGTCAGAAAATGTGTATTTTAAACAGTGACTAATAGTCAAATGTAGACTCTCCTCTGGGAGAGTCTTCAATTTACTTTCAAATCAAGGAGCCAAGTTGGCTTCTAGATTTCCCTTAACACCAAGGCACATGCCAACTCCTCTATCTCTGAAAAGGAAATGAAAAGGCATGTCTCACATAGTATTCCCAGCAAAAGTTCAAAGTGAACCAATAAAATAAAAAAATTGTGGAAGAACACACATACAAAGCTTGCGGCCAGAAGGCAGGTGAATAGAAGAATGGGAGGAAAATATACAAGGACCATAATTGAAAAGAAAGAAACTTTAAACCAGTTCTGAACTAAATCCTTTTTTAATATAATTTATTCTCATTCCACTTCATTTTCCCAGTGCTCCCTAATAATTTATTTGCTTATTTGCTAATTTCACAATTTTGCATCAGCAGGACCAGAGGGGAAGAATAAGTCCAGAAGACAAATGGAATTCATGATTGATAGGATTTATCAACATTGGAGTGAGAGGATTCCTATATCTTCAATTTAGTTTCAAATCAAGGAGCCAAGTTGGCTTCTAGATTTCCCTTAACACCAAGGCACATGCCAACTCATCTATCTCTGAAAAGGAAATGTAGTTTTTTCATTTTGCATGGCATGTCTCACATAGTATTCCCAGCAAAAGTTCAAAGTGAACCAATAAAAGAAAAAAATTGTGGAAGAACACACATACAAAGCTTGCTGCCAGAAGGCAGGCGAATAGAAGAATGGGAGGAAAATATACAAGGACCATAATTGAAAAGACAGAAATTTTAAACCAGTTCTGAACTAAATCCTTTTTTAATATAATTTATTCTCATTCCACTTCATTTTCTCAGTGCTCCCTAATAATTTATTTGCTTATTCGCTAATTTCACAATTTTGCATCAGCAGGACCAGAGGGGAAGAATAAGTCCAGAAGACGAATGGAATTCATGATTGATGGGATTTATCAACATTGGAGTGAGAGGATTCCCATCCCCACATCATAAGGGGAAATTTTCCTTTGAAAATGAGGAATTTGATTGAGGATACATCGATCTGGACAACCGAGATTAAAAAATTTTTAAACCTCTACCATTTTCCAGTTACAGCCACCTGTTACACTGGGTCGAGCTAATCGATCGTTTAATTGTGGCACTGGCAGATGGACTTTAGCCGGGATTGCTTCTGGGGCATTCAGTACTACCTCTACTATTTACATCTACAGCCGTAGCACCTGACGGCAGAAACTACAGCAGGACCAGAGGGGAAGAATAAGTCCAGAAGACAAATGGAATTCATGATTGATAGGATTCATCAACATTGGAGTGAGAGGATTCCTATCCCCACATCATGAGAAGGGGAAATTTTCCTTTGAAAATGAGGAATTTGATTGAGGATACATCGATCTGGACAACCGAGATTAAAAATTTTTTAAACCTCTACTGCATGTTATTAAAAACCTCTAGAGGTGATTTTTCCTGAAAAGGGACTTGTTATATGCATGGTGATAATTGATATGAAATGGGAAAAAATAAGTAATTGCAATTTCAGTATTATGCTTGCAGGAAGATAATGTAGTGGTGCGTAACTGTAGTGAATGAGAACTAAAAAGCACATTTAAAGTATAAGCCACTGCTTTGCAAATATTTTATTTCAGTGTGTTCTGAAGTAGAATTGCAATTTTTGTGAGGGAAAAGCTTTTGGCAGGGAAATGGTTCAGGGTCATGATTTCTCTGATGTCCTAATGCTGCAAGTTATGTTTAATATGAGGGAAATTCTTATGTTTTGCTTGTTCTTAGGTTATAATTTTTATATGAAATTGGCAAATTTTGATGCGCCTGGTTCAAATACATATATCTTTTCCTATGCAAAGGTTCTGGTATTTGGACTAATACAGTATATGGTATTGATTTCATTTGTTTTGTAAGTGCTGCATCAGAATGTAAAGTGAAAGTGCATTTTGTTGCTTTTCTGTAGTTGGTCAGATTTGTTAAATATATCCTCTTTAGTCCCAGTTTCCCTAGTTTGGTGATTTTGAATTTTTATATATCATTCAACTTACATTAATTTGAATGGAAAGCCCAGATTTTGATTAGTCACACAAAGGAAAGCAGACGAAATACTGGCAATGAATTCCAAGACACTCTTCAAAGTGGTGTATATGATATTTAAAAGAAAACCCCTTTTTTATAATGCTGATGGCTATAGAGAGTATGGGGACTTCTATATATGTCTGGTATCATAAGAGTAAACATTTCTTTTATGCAATGGATGTTGCAAGTGAAAATCAAATTCACATTTATTGCACAAAAAGATGACAATGGTTTTATATCACATGAAATTTGAAATGCTGCTTTGGTGGCAACCTTGTTATTTCCTGACCTAATAGGTCATATTTGGCCAAAATGTTGGGTCCTTAATAGGTCCAGAGGTATGGCCTAAGCTCGACCATTGTGACATTTTTTTGTAAGGCCCAAATCTGGCTGCCACACTTGGTCCTAGGAATGTACTCTCTAATGGGCCAAATTCGGCCCAAGTATTGCATCTTACTAGGTCCAGAGATATGGCCGAGGCTCGACCATTGTGACATTTCTCGTATGGCCCATGTCTGGCTGCCGCATTGGGCCCATGTTATTTTGCTATGCATATGCCTTACTTGGCCCAGTCATGGTTGGCTACCTGGGAAAGTTAGAGTTTCCTAGAGAGAAGGAGAGGGGGAGGTTGGGGGTTGGGGGTTCAAGAAAGTGAAAGCCTTTTAAAAAATGATTTTCGCATGACTTCATTAGAACGTGGTGGATGTTTGAACTTGTGAGAACCGACGTGGAATTCCGGAGCAGGATGATTCCGTATCGTCGAACGAGCACCAGTTCAACTCGGTTTCACCATTCCAGTGCTGCTTGGGCAACTTCGTTTCGTGCAATGGGCGAGTGTCACGATTCCAAACACGCAAATATGATTTTTAAAAGCGAATTACAAAGGCTCGATGCGTTAGAATGCGCAATACCCGACAAATTTAATTAATTTTATTTACTCATTTATAATACTAAAAGCAAGCTCGAGCGTCATGAGCTTCCTATCGTTTCATATCGGTTATTTTTTTTCCTCTCATGCCTATTCTGGGGGATATTTTTTTCTGGGTGGCAGTTTTTCCGAACCCCGGTGCTTTCGGCTTCTCTATGACGATATGCACTGGCGATTCGAGGAAATGGAAAATCTTTCAAGAAAGGAAGGAGGAAAGAAAAAAAAAGAGAAGAGTTGGGAAACCGGCGTCTCCTCCTACTGCGTCTCCTGAGGAGAGATTGGGATTCGTGGATTTGCCCGGAAGGCCGTCTGCGTTTCTCCGACTCGACAGAACCGAAACGCGCGAGTCCGTCTCGTCTCGGGCAGGTGAAATACCCGAGGGGCTCGTCTGTGCAGGCGTGTCGGGTCGGGACCGACACCCCCGATCGTGAGACGATGCACTAAATCCAAACGTTTCGAAGTCGTCGTCTCCTTCCTTTCCCCATCGGTGTGTTTTTCGGAAACGCGAGAACGATCGTTGGACTTCCTCGCACGAGTCGAATGGGTTCGGACGGCATAAAGCGTCATAAAAGAGCAGGATCGAAAACTTGGCGAACGTGCGGGTCAGGAATGGTGTTACGGCGATTGGTCAGAAGGTGAAAAACCCGCGCAACAGCCAGGATTGGAAGCCTAGTATCGCGTAGCTCTCCTTCCCTCTTCCCTTTCGCCTGCCTGCTGCCACGAAGGACGGAGGTGTCTCCGCGTCGCCCCTCCACGTCGCTTAACTGGCATTTCTCCGTTGTTCCAATTTTTGTGTCGTCTTCATAGCATCACAACATGGTATGATTAGTCTGTAGACCCAAACACCTCTTCACACGAAGGCGTCTCTCGTGAGTTCGTCCCGTGGTATTCGTTCTCGAGGCTTTTCTCGGTGCGGGAGCTCTCTTTCCGTTTCTTCGACTCTTGCACGGTTCAGATGGTGCCATTGTGACCGAATGCACTTCTTAAATGAAGGATCGCAAGGGGGACCAAGTTAGACCTAACACTTGATTACGCGTGAAGTGGCTTTAGGTAACGTTATCTTCTGACGATATGGTTTTCAGGGAAACGCGATGAGGTGGTGTGTCCGACGTGGGCCTAATCAGGATCGATTGACCCAACCTTTAGAATAGTATGCGAACGTGAAAGTCTCTCATGTGTTTTCCCTCAAGGAATAAGGGAATCTTTCGTGGACCTGGTACCGACGGAGCAGGCCAATTATTGGATTTGTAGATGCAACCTGTTGAAGAAGCAGGGTGTTCCGAACTACGTATGACTCCACGGGCGGGAAGTGACGGTAAATACATCTTTTGAAGCCCATGTCCATGTTTGACTTGGCTTTCGTAGTGCTGTTGCACACGTTCCGTTTCGTTGTTGGTCTTTAAATTGCTAACCGGCTTCGATGAGCCTCGGCCACGTGGCGGAAAAAGGCAGTAGCAGTGACCATGGTTCGATGATTACCACATATTTCCTCCGTTACTTGTATATATATATTTTTTTTTTGGAAACCTCCCGCAGTTACTGGAGAGATACTGTTTTCCCACCACGGAATCCAATTTCCGCTTGTGCACGACTGCTTTCTCGTTTCTTCCTCTAAATGGATGCAACTTATTTTGTTGAATGTGGGAAGCCTTGGTCCAAACTGGCGGCGGGTGAGGCAGACGCTTCCATCGCAAGAATCCAATTTCCGCTTGTGCACGACTGCTTTCTCGTTTCTTCCTCTAAATGGATGCAACTTATTTTGTTGAATGTGGGAAGCCTTGGTCCAAACTGGCGGCGGGTGAGGCAGACGCTTCCATCGCAAGAATTGCGACGTTTCTCTCGTGAGGCCTGGCGTCGTCATGCTGCAGAATGACAACGTTAAGCCTTGCGTGCGTGCAGGCGAGCGCAACTAAGCGTCGTCGTGCTGCAGAACGACAACGTTATACCTCGCTCGGCTGCAGACGCAAGAAGAACGTTGGAAGCCTTGGGTTGGGAGTTTCGGTCTCCCTCCTTCCAACCCTGACCTGTCCCTTGCCATTTCCGTCGGCTCCTCGAGATGAAAGTCAAAGCAGTCGTTACGAACACGAAACACACTGTTTTCGGATTGAATTGGTACCCCCCTACTGTAGAGAACGGAGAAAACACAAGCTTTCCAGACGATCCTCAAGATGTCAAGCCTGATGCTCCACATGGTTGTTGGATGGTTCTGCTAATACTTCACCTTCCTCCCACAAGGTGTCCTGCCTGTATTTGATTGAAGCGCTCCTAGGGGGGGGTACCAATTCAATCCGAAAACAGTGTAGTCGCATGCTGCTGCGAAGCATTGGTGTCGACGGTAACCAGTTTCTTTCGGGATGGGTTTCCGAAATCCATGCAAGTGCTCTATTCACTTTAGCCACAGTATGAAGCGTAATGCGAGGGAACGTTATATACGGTGCTAAGAAACTTTTCAGTATAAAGGAGGAGGTCTTGGTGGACATTTTGACCGTGTAGGATATAGCGTTTCATTTTTTTGGGTGGAAAAGACAATATGAAGCGTAATGCAAGGGAACGTTATATACGGTGCTAAGAAACTTTTCAGTATAAAGGAGGAGGTCTTGGTGGACATTTTGACCGTGTAGGATATAGCGTTTCATTTTTTTGGGTGGAAAAGACAATGATGAATTCTGTCACTCGTGCAAGTTTTGAAATGTGAATTGAGTAAGTAGTGATAATTTCGTAGCTAGCGTGTTAACTTGTAGATCTTATGAGTTGACAGGTTTTATTTTTGAGGGTGGAGGAGAAGAGCTCTCTTGAATGGAACATGTTGCCTTGGGCCAGAAGCCCTGACGAATTTTGCATAGTAACTACTTGCGAAGAAGAGATTCATTGATGGTAGGGATGTGGCCTTTGTTAGCTCATAACTAGATATGGTACAATTGGGCAATATTTACAAAGAATGCAGAGAACATTGGCAATGTTGGTTGTTATGAATGTATTTCGTACTAGAAATGGATTTTAGTTTCCACAGATGCAATCTGAACTAAATAATAGTTCTTTACACTCCAGGATGTGAGAGTACCAAAGCAACAGCAGCTGGATTTTTCATCAATAGATCAATGCCTGTGGTGAGTCATTTTATTTTGCCTCTTTTTAATTTTAACTTTTGGTGAGTGGAGTCTACACTGTTTTTAGGATTTTAGGGAGTTGCATTTTTAATGTGAGGAAAATCAAATGCAATAGGTATGCATACTGTACTCATTTAGGGGCAGGCCTTCTGGTATTTTCACTTTGTGGATTCTCGTGAATTTGTGTTTCGTCCTATTATAATTAATATAGTTTGGCAAGTATTGATAAGTCAGGGTTGGTCCCAGGGACCTGCTGCTCAACTGTCATGTGCATGGGATGCAATGTGACAAATAGTTTGAATCAGTCTGAATAGATACAAAGAAGTGACTAATTTACTCTCAATTTCGATTTAAATCAAGCAATTCAGCTTTTTTTTAGTTTTTCCTTTTCACTCTTAGTGCCTTAGTACTTCACTCTTAGTACTGGTGAAAACTCCGTGAATTCCTTTAGGTGAGATTTGTGCCTGTTCAAGAATGGAGTATCACCACATAGTTTGATTAATAGGTACTATAAGAATGTATGAATTTCATTGAAGAAAAGAGAACATGAAAAGGAATGTGCTGTTACCCTTGGAAAAGAGATTCAAAACAAATGGAACAAAATGTAATTGGAACCTCAAGGAACAGAAAAGAACTGGTCCATCTGATTACAAAATTAATATTATTTGGTGTCTCTATGGATTTAAATAATGATTTAATCCAGGCGTAATCCCTTACCCAATCAATATCCCTTGCACCAAATTTGGAAACACAACTCAGTCTTGAAAGGAAATTGTTTATCCTGCCCTCAGACACTTGTCACTGAATCAAACTTTAGTAAAACTAGGCGACCAAAGGGACACTTCAGATCTTGAGTTGGGTTGGAGATCAAAAAGAAAATAATTTTGAGGGAGGGAAGATCCAGAGGTAGGGCAGAGTTCCCCATCAGCTAAGAACTGACTATTCACTTTCAATCCTTCCTCTGCTGTGGATTTCAGAAGAGGAGTTTTCTAACTGACCACCTTCCTCATTGTTCATTTAGTTTTCAGAAAAAGTTTTAGTTAGGTAAAAAAAAAAAATGAGGGACAAATTCATTCTTATTAATTTCTTCGTCTCTGTTACAGTCTGTAATGGAAGAAATGGGTGAGAAATGGGATAATTCCATAAACTATTTGTTGCAGTAGAGATGAATCTTGATTCTACCAAATGTAGGACAAATTCATTCTTATTAATTTCTTCATCTCTGTTACAGTCTGTAATGGAAGAAATGGGTGAGAAATGGGATAATTCCATAAACTATTTGTTGCAGTAGAGATGAATCTTGATTCTACCAAATGTTGCCTAACATGGATGTCAAAACAGGACATTGCATGGAAAGTTAGCAGTTAACCTTTATATATGGCTATTAGCTCAATACTGACTCAAATCGAGCTGTGCTGGCAAAATACTTGTGCAGCAACTCCTTGTAAAGAACTTCACGAAATGAGAGAATGCCCCAACTTTCCATTTACAGATCATCTGTTGGGAGGATTCAGTGATCTTTGGAAGGTCTTACCCCTGAACTCAACTGCTTCAGAATGGATTCTTCAATCCAGTTAGCTAAATTTCCACTTCTTCCATGGAAGGTTGAAGTTGTGCTAAGGTATGCCTTAAGGGTATTAAGTTGTGATGACATTGCTTAGTTTTTTATTGGGAAGTAGTTTTGAAGTTAGTGAGCACAATGCCATAACCTCCTTCCCCACCATTCCATTGGCTGCTGTTAAGGTTTATTCTTTGTTCATGCTGTTGAGTTTCTTTCAAATATGAATTATTTTTTTAAA
>CAJPEV010001703.1:39872-51775 GCA_905338385.1 Darwinula stevensoni
GGGGGGGGTACCAATTCAATCCGAAAACAGTGTAGTCGCATGCTGCTGCGAAGCATTGGTGTCGACGGTAACCAGTTTCTTTCGGGATGGGTTTCCGAAATCCATGCAAGTGCTCTATTCACTTTAGCCACAGTATGAAGCGTAATGCGTGGGAACGTTATATACGGTGCTAATAAACTTTTCAGTATAAAGGAGGAGGTCTTGGTGGACATTTTGACCGTGTAGGATATAGCGTTTCATTTTTTTGGGTGGAAAAGACAGAATGATGAATTCTGTCACTCGTGCAAGTTTTGAAATGTGAATTGAGTAAGTAGTGATACATTTCGTAGCTAGCGTGTTAACTTGTAGATCTTATGAGTTGTCAGGTTTTATTTTTGAGGGTGGGAGGAGAAGAGCTCTCTTGAATGGAACATGTTGCCTTGGGCCAGAAGCCCTGACGAATTTTGCATAGTAACTACTTGCGAAGAAGAGATTCATTGATGGTAGGGATGTGGCCTCATAACTAGATATGGTACAATTGGGCAATATTTACAAAGAATGCAGAGAACATTGGCAATGTTGGTTGTTATGAATGTATTTCGTATTAGAAATGGATTTTAGTTTCCACAGATGCAATCTGAACTAAATAATAGTTCTTTACACTCCAGGATGTGAGAGTACCAAAGCAACGGCAGCTGGATTTTTCATCAATAGATCAATGCCTGTGGTGAGTCATTTTATTTTGTCTCTTTTTAATTTTAACTTTTGGTGAGTGGAGTCTACGCTGGTTTTAGGATTTTAGGGAGTTGCATTTTTAATGTGAGGAAAATCAAATGCAATAGGTACGCATACCGTACTCATTTAGGGGCAGGCCTTCTGGTATTTTCACTTTGTGGATTCTCGTGAATTTGTGTTTCGTCCTATTGTAATTAATATAGTTTGGCAAGTATTGATAAGTCAGGGTTGGTCCCAGGGAGCTGCTGCTCAACTGTCATGTGCATGGGATGCAATGTGACAAATAGATTGAATCAGTCTGAATAGATAAAAAGAAGTGACTAATTTACTCTCAATTTCGATTTAAATCAAGCAATTCAGCTTTTTTTTAATTTTTCCTTTTCACTCTTAGTGCCTTAGTACTTCATTCTTAGTACTGGTGAAAACTCCGTGAATTCCTTTAGGTGAGATTTGTGCCTGTTCAAGAATGGAGTATCACCACATAGTTTGATTAATAGGTACTATAAGAATGTATAAATTTCATTGAAGAAAAGAGAACATGAAAAGGAATGTGCTGTTACCCTTGGAAAAGACATTCAAAACAAATGGAACAAAATGTAATTGGAACCTCAAGGAACAGAAAAGAACTGGTCCATCTGATTACAAAATTAATATTATTTGGTGTCTCTATGGATTTAAATAATGATTTAATCCAGGCATAATCCCTTACCCAATCAATATCCCTTGCACCAAATTTGGAAACACAACTCAGTCTTGAAAGGAAATTGTTTATCCTGCCCTCAGACACTTGTCACTGAATCAAACTTCAGTAAAACTAGGGGACCAAAGGGACACTTCAGATCTTGAGTTGGGTTGGAGATCAAAAAGAAAATAATTTTGAGGGAGGGAAGATCCAGAGGTAGGGCAGAGTTCCCCATCAGCTAAGAACTGACTATTCACTTTCAATCCTTCCTCTGCTGTGGATTTCAGAAGAGGAGTTTTCTAACTGACCACCTTCCTCATTGTTCATTTAGTTTTCAGAAAAAGTTTTAGTTAGGTAAAAAAAAAAAATGAGGGACAAATTCATTCTTATTAATTTCTTCATCTCTGTTACAGTCTGTAATGGAAGAAATGGGTGAGAAATGGGATAATTCCATAAACTATTTGTTGCAGTAGAGATGAATCTTGATTCTACCAAATGTTGCCTAACATGGATGTCAAAACAGGACATTGCATGGAAAGTTAGCAGTTAACCTTTATATATGGCTATTAGCTCAATACTGACTCAAATCGAGCTGTGCTGGCAAAATACTTGTGCAGCAACTCCTTGTAAAGAACTTCACGAAATGAGAGAATGCCCCAACTTTCCATTTACAGATCATCTGTTGGGAGGATTCAGTGATCTTTGGAAGGTCTTACCCCTGAACTCAACTGCTTCAGAATGGATTCTTCAATCCAGTTAGCTAAATTTCCACTTCTTCCATGGAAGGTTGAAGTTGTGCTAAGGTATGCCTTAAGGGTATTAAGTTGTGATGACATTGCTTAGTTTTTTATTGGGAAGTAGTTTTGAAGTTAGTGAGCACAATGCCATAACCTCCTTCCCCACCATTCCATTGGCTGCTGTTAAGGTTTATTCTTTGTTCATGCTGTTGAGTTTCTTTCAAATATGAATTATTTTTTTAAACATTCTTAGCATGGTAATAGTATTAAAATATTTTGGTGCTTGCTGTTATGTGATAGGTGCCTTGCTCCATGAGTGGAGTTGTGTGCAATTTTGGTAAGTGGTAGCTGGGAAAAGGAAACCCAATCTAGCCAGCTTATTCTCCAGGTATCCAAGATGCTGTTGAGTGAGTGTCATGTGCAGGTTTGTATTAATGTTAGTGTTTTTATTTTAAGTGAAATTGGGTTATGGCCTATTTTAATCCTTCCATTTTCATGATGTCTATCATGCTCCTCCATTGCTTCAGAATTTTATTTGTTATGGTTCTTGTGGAAGGAGTGATTCCACGATGATTGTGACTACGTTTTTGATTTTGGTACTAAAGGAATTTTTGCTGCTTTTTTTCAGTGGCATGAGCATGGAGCTTTGAAAAGGACCCTAGCATCTGTCTGTGACCTAAAGCAGCCTTCTGGGTGTTACTACTTGTAACTCTCATACCCTCTGACAGTTTTCTCACTGCAGCAACATCTACCTTGATAAGTTGAATATCTTTCTTCCATTGTGGTGTGGTAAGCCAGTTCTCACTGTATGTTACTCTAGAGTTGGCTGTGATGGCATCTTGAAAGCAAAAGGTTAAATGCCCTGTTATGGTTAGCACAATTTCAATCAGTCACACGTGTTCAGCATGCATTTAGGTGTATGAATGAAACAACATTTTAGCAAGAACTCCATTCAATGATACAATTTGGAGGGTGGAAATTTGGAATTGTAAGCATCTCCCTGCCGGCCTTGCATGGTGGAGGAATTGCATTTACCATGCATTTCCATGAAGTGAACTTAAGTCAACATGACTAGTCATCTGTGAAGCACACCATGTACCTTGGATTTAAGGAGTTGAAGCATGTGGAGCTTATTGGGAGATGCTTATGGTTCCACACTTCCACTTTCTTATTGTTTGTATCATCTTCAAATGGAGTCTTTGTGAAGAAGTTACTGTGTCATATTAGTGTCTCAGTTTGCGCTGG
The DNA here is from genome assembly GCA_905338385.1 of Darwinula stevensoni. Taxonomy (NCBI): domain Eukaryota; kingdom Metazoa; phylum Arthropoda; class Ostracoda; order Podocopida; family Darwinulidae; genus Darwinula; species Darwinula stevensoni. Next base: position 43,251 of record CAJPEV010001703.1, read on the forward strand.
ACGTAAGTTTCAAATTGAAATTCCACTAACTTACCAAGCATTAAGCTTTTTGCTTCCCAGATGCCACTATAGCAGATTCTAGAGCAACACAAGAATTGGTTTCTCAATTCAGCGTCAATTTCTTAGTAGCTGTCACTGAGTGTTGGTTGAGTTTTTTATGTCTCTTTTTTTATGGTTTTTGTGAAGTGGATAGTTTCATCTGTATATAATGTGGATCACTGCTTAGAGGTTTTACATTGTCATTGTGGTATTGAATGGACAGAAGGTGGTGGGTTAGCTTGATGACAGTGCAGCATGTGTGTAATCAGTAGAATCAAGGTTGATTTGATACTCTCCATGCGCTTGCCAGATGAGAGGGTTATGTAATTCTGGACAAGTATGAAATTAGTGAAAGACTGGGTTATTAATGACTGCTAATGAGAGAAGTCTGAGGGGTCTATTGTCAGCAGGATTTTACTCTGTTACTGTGGCATCATAGAGCAATGGTCAGTGTTCAGAGGAGGTTTTAATCATGACAGGGGATATGTAAAAGTACTTCTAGCAGAGTTGTGAGAGAGGTTGCTGTGTTAAGGTGTTGGCTCCACATTGGGTGTGTGTAGCTGTGATTCATATTTTACCTCTGCATTATGGTGCTGTAGGCTGGAAGGGCAGATGGCAAGGAAGTAGGATCAGGTGAAGGTGGCAGGAGGGGGAGGGGGCTTCAATCTCATAGTAATTCTAATTTACTCCCAATGGGTGTTTCAAGTTTTCTCTGAGCATTTTTTTTGTCAGAGGCCTGGGCATTGTCATGCTGCAGAATGACAAGGCCCAGCCTCACACTTAGCTGTGTTGTGCAGCTGTGCAAGGCCTCGTGTTGTCATGCTGCAGAATGGCAATGCTGATCCTTGCATTTGTCTGTGCAGCTGTGAGCCTCAGCATTGCCATGCTGCAGAATGCCAATGCTAAGACTCACACTTGTGTGTAGTGTGTAGCCATTTGTGGGCTAGTGTTGTCATTCTGCAGGATGACAATGCTACTTTTCACGTGGCTTCACCCACAAGGGAAATTCACTAGCCTAAGACTTTAAATTACTCAACACCCCATAATTTGAAAGTCATGTTAAATATGACTGTTATTTGAACTCTGGAAGCAGGGAGTCTTCTAAAGAAAGGTAGATGAATTTTATTTTAACAAATAGAGTACTGGGATGAATAAACTTTCTAGGTGTTATAAGTGAGGGATGTTACAGGTGAGATATGCTTTGAAGCTTACAATTGTAATACCATATTGAGTGAGATTATGAAAGAAGGTATAGATAGTCTATGATTACAAAGGAATTAGAACCAAAATACAGCAACACATCTAAGTGATGTCTTTGCGATGTTTCTGCAATGTCATTCAACTTGAATTATGTGAAAAAAATGATAGCTTTGAATAAAATGAATAAATAAATAGCTTTGATTGAAGATTTGAGCAGAATTCATGACAGGAGATATAGTATTAAAGATTAAATAAATACCCTATAGCAAATTTTAGCAAAAATATTTGCACCTTCATTCAAGGACACCTGAGTAAATACTTAAAATTAAAGTACTTATTCTACTTCAATTTTTTGCATTATTTTTATGGTTGATAGTGCTGTTGTGTTGGTGATTATTGTGGTATTAAATGCTGTCCATAATGTTCCATTTGTTTGATGCTAACAGTACAGCCTCTTAACCTACTAACTCATTGCTTGTAAATGCCTGACTCATATAGTTGAAATTGTGCTTTCTTGCTACTTCTGCTTTCCTTTTGCAGGAGCTGTTAACCTTTGTGACACAGAGGAACCATAACCTGGTGATTATCACTGTTACTCAGAAGGCTGGGTAGATACCAGTGCCAAGTGCTAGTAGAAGTTTCTATATATCTAGTACCTTACTCTACAGGGTGTTCCATATGTCACTATAACAAAAAATCACATTTGTTAAACAGTTGATGCATAAAAGAAAAAGTTAACTGAACAATAGCATGTCACCTTTGTTAATAATAAAAATGGAGGTATTTCTAAGTTTTGAAAGAGAATCAAAATGTCCACCACCTCCATTAATGCATTTGTCATGAGGCTCATCACAAAAAATTGCTGAATCTCCATTTGAACTCTGATGGTACTCTGAAAGACCTCCATCCAGGTTGCCTCTTCTTGACTTATGGGACACCCAGTATTTTGGTGTTTCATCAGGAAAGGTCAACTCCCTGGGGCGTCAAAGGTGAGACTGTCAAACCATGCCACTCGTGGTAATGCCGAAGCTGGTTACCTCTTGTGCATGCTTGGGAATATTTGGCATTTTAGTGACTGGTTGTTCGACTGATGATAATTTAACAATTATTTTATGTATAATCTTTTTTTTTATGCCTAATTTTTCCATGAGTATGAGCCAGAAGTCGAGGAGGCCAAACCACATTGTTTGGAGATCGTTATTTATATTTCCTCTGAGAATGTATGGCTAATATTTCTGCATCCTTGTGTTCTAGCAGAGAACTGGGCATACTGAAGCCAAAGGAGTGAGGAAGCCCTAACTATTAATGCTACTGGCTGCATCATCAGTGGGAACTTGATGAATGACTGCCATCCCAGGGTCCCAACACTCCTTGTGGATTCCTTCACGTGGATCGTTCACTTTATTTTGAGGCTTCCACCTCCATACTGCTTAACCCTTTCNTCAGTTTGCGCTGGACGTAAGTTTCAAATTGAAATTCCACTAACTTACCAAGCATTAAGCTTTTTGCTTCTCAGATGCCACTATAGCAGATTCTAGAGCAACACAAGAATTGGTTTCTCAATTCAGCATCAATTTCTTAGTAGCTGTCACTGAGTGTTGGTTGAGTTTTTTATGGTTTTTGTGAAGTGGATAGTTTCATCTGTATATAATATGGATCACTGCTTAGAGGTTTTACACTGTCATTGTGGTATTGAATGGACAGAAGGTGGTGGGTTAGCTTGATGACAGTGCAGCATGTGTGTAATCAGTAGAATCAAGGTTGATTTGATACTCTCCATGTGCTTGCCAGATGAGAGGGTTATGTAATTCTGGACAAGTATGAAATTAGTGAAAGACTGGGTCATTAATGACTGCTAATGAGAGAAGTCTGAGGGGTCTATTGTCAGCAGGATTTTACTCTGTTACTGTGGCTTCATAGAGCAATGGTCAGTGTTCAGAGGAGGTTTTAATCATGACAGGGGATATGTAAAAGTACTTCTAGCAGAGTTGTGAGAGAGGTTGCTGAGTTAAGGTGTTGGCTCCACATTGGGTGTGTGTAGCTGTGATTCACATTTTACCTCTGCATTATGCTGCTGTAGGCTGGAAGGGCAGATGGCAAGGAAGTAGGATCAGGTGAAGGTGACAGGAGGGGGAGGGGGCTTCAATCTCATAGTAATTCTAATTTACTCCCAATGGGTGTTTCAAGTTTTCTCTGAGCATTTTTTTTGTCAGAGGCCTGGGCATTGTCATGCTGCAGAATGACAAGGCCCAGCCTCACACTTAGCTGTGTTGTGCAGCTGTGCAAGGCCTCGTGTTGTCATGCTGCAGAATGGCAATGCTGATCNTCTCTTGCAGACTGAGATCCCACATGAAAGGAAGCTGACACTATCCACAGGTCTGTGCAGTGCTAACATAAAATGAAGGATGTGTCCATAATACACCAAATCGAGATGGCCATATTTCCCCTTTTTTAATTTTTTAAAAATATTTTTTAAATTCGCCCAAACTAATTATTCAGTCTATAAGGGGATTCGTTGTGAAGGGCCATATTAACCCAATGGCCATACTTCCCCAAGTTACCATACTGGCTTCCACCTCTTCTCAGAGATTACATGGAGATAATTTTTTTTCAATCGAATGAAAAAAGTCACAAAGATAGGACTATGATGTTATTGGCTGGAAAAGCTTAGGCACTCAGTCATCAAGAACTATATCATAAACCACAAGAGAAATCTTTATTGATCGAAACACTTTCAAAATCAAATTCACATCTTCACCCTGAAAGGAAAAAACAACCAGAAACCTCACCTTTTTTTTAACTTTGATTTGTATTCGTATATCTCCAGCCGGAATTTCAGATTATTCAAGTTCCTAATCCAGGCCTAATTCGTCAGTGTCTAATCCTGTCCATTAAAAAATGGATTTAGTGTCGCAAACTCTGAACCATTGTGGTCTTTCTAATTTGTATATTTGGAGTTTCTTAGAGGATGACAATCAAGTCGCTGATAGCAAAATACTGAGGGCAATAGATTCTGATTGAAAAAAATCCTGGTTGGCCCAGGCCCAGCATCTCACCCATAGCGGGTTTGCACCAGTGAGATACGGTATTTTACGGAGATACGGTAGTCAATTTTTCATGTGATTTGGATCCATGTGCATGCGACGTTCCTCATGCACGAGTGCCAAAGTCTGGAGCAAAGAATGTCTGATGCAACTGAAAAACACTGTATAGTGAACATCACACTGATTATTACTGTGAACAGAGCAGACAGTTATGTTGTGCACTCTGTTAGGACAGAATCTATCATGTCCTTATAGTTTGGAAGTCCAAATGTTAACAAAAAGTAGCTGATCTGTCGTCGTTGCTCAGTGTTCCAGAATCGTTCGACAAAGTATCCCGTCCCTTTCTTCGTGGGTATCTTATATTTAACCTCTCCTACCTTTTTCACTTTGGTCTACTATTGGTGGTGGTGTATTGGAAACAGTAGTGCAACATAACGTCTGAGATGGGAAGCTTTCCTGAGATGGAGTAACATATTCAGGATGAAGAGGGAACTGAGATATGTGACATCACCCACAGAACCCTGATTTCTTCCCTGCACGATGGCAAAGCATGGACATTCGATGAAATGTAACCATGAGTGCTCTGCTCATTTGGTGGACGATGACTAGACAAAAACTTCAGCTCATGACTATGCATCGAAATTTGACCTCAATGGATGACCACTCTCATTTCAATGAGTGACAAACTCCACAAAACAGGTAAAACACTACGAGATGGAAATGAAATTTGCGGAATGAGTTAACGCTGCAAGAACTGTAACGGCTGCACTGCTCGCCCATGTCTCTCATTGTAGATTCCATCCGCTTCAGAGCAAAACTGTGCTTGTATTTCAAACCTCCAACAGTAGTTACAAGTTTGCAATAAAATGGAGAATGGAACGACATTCCTCCTTGTAGGCTCCAGTTGTAGGCTGCCCTTTTCCCACTAGTAGCACGATCGTTAAACTTATTTGACCACAGGCAACCTGTGAATATAGGGTAGGGACAACCCTCTTGAACGACCTCTATTCATATGTCCTATGAGTTGAAGATGGTACCACAGCTCACCTTCCTTTTCTTCGGCACAGCAGCAAAAAAAAAATCCCCAAAAAATCTTTCACTTAATTTGAAGCCAGTAAGTGAATATTTTTCAGTTGATAAGTACTAGAAGCGAGAAAGTCCACTTAGATTAAGTTTCCAGCATGTTATTGTGAATTTAAAGGTTAATATGTTACTGTCCACTCCAGTGGACAGCATTCCCTGGCAAATTCCATACACTATTCGTTTCTCAGGAAAGGTATGTAGGGAAAGGTAGGTGCAAGACATGCAAAGAGCCAGTGTCCTATTTATATGGACTGTTTCCATACTCAGAAATCAAAGACATGAAACTGCAAAAGAATTGGGCATGTATTGGGTTTCCCAGAAGATCTGTAAATGTCATTGTTAGCTGAAGAGCATGGTGTCCATCATAGAAGATGGAATTTTTATGAGTTCTGTGACTTTGAAAAATAAAATGTTTATTTTGTTCATGTAAAATGGGGTATTTAAGTTGTCAAACAGAACAAACGAAAAAATGAAGCCAGAATTCAGTTATACTCAATTGTGCATGAAAGGGTTAAGCAGTATGGAGGTGGAAGCCTCAAAATAAAGTGAACGATCCACGTGAAGGTATCCACAAGGAGTGTTGGGACCCTGGGATGGCAGTCATTCATCAAGTTCCCACTGATGATGCAGCCAGTAGCATTAATAGTTAGGGCTTCCTCACTCCTTTGGCTTCAGTATGCCCAGTTCTCTGCTAGAACACAAGGATGCAGAAATATTAGCCATACATTCTCCGAGGAAATATAAATAATGATCTCCAAACAATGTGGTTTGGCCTCCTCGACTTCTGGCTCATACTCATGGAAAAATTAGGCATAAAAAAAAAGATTATACATAAAATAATCGTTAAATTATCATCAGTCGAACAACCAGTCACTAAAATGCCAAATATTCCCAAGTTTGCACAAGAGGTAACCAGCTTCGGCATTACCACGAGTGGCATGGTTTGACAGTCTCACCTTTGACGCCCCAGGGAGTTGACCTTTCCTGATGAAACACCAAAATACTGGGTGTCCCATAAGTCAAGAAGAGGCAACCTGGATGGAGGTCTTTCAGAGTACCATCAGAGTTCAAATGGAGATTCAGCAATTTTTTGTGATGAGCCTCATGACAAATGCATTAATGGAGGTGGTGGACATTTTGATTCTCTTTCAAAACTTAGAAATACCTCCATTTTTATTATTAACAAAGGTGACATGCTATTGTTCAGTTAACTTTTTCTTTTATGCATCAACTGTTTAGCAAATATGATTTTTTGTTATAGTGACATATGGAACACCCTGTAGAGTAAGGTACTAGATATATAGAAACTTCTACTAGCACTTGGCACTGGTATCTACCCAGCCTTCTGAGTAACAGATCTCTTGCAGACTGAGATCCCACATGAAAGGAAGCTGACACTATCCACAGGTCTGTGCAGTGCTAACATAAAATGAAGGATGTGTCCATAATACACCAAATCGAGATGGCCATATTTCCCCTTTTTTTTTAATTTTTGTTAAATATTTTTTAAATTCGCCCAAACTAATTATTCAGTCTATAAGGGGATTCCTTGTGAAGGGCCATATTAACCCAATGGCCATACTTCCCCAAGTTACCCTACTGGCTTCCACCTCTTCTCAGAGATTACATGGAGATAATTTTTTTTCAATCGAATGAAAAAAGTCACAAAGATAGGATTATGATGTTATTGGCTGGAAAAGCTTAGGCACTCAGTCATCAAGAACTATATCATAAACCACAAGAGAAATCTTTATTGATCGCAACACTTTCAAAATCAAATTCACATCTTCACCCTGAAGGGAAAAAACAACCAGAAACCTCACCTTTTTTTTAACTTTGATTTGTATTCATATATCTCCAGCCGGAATTTCAGATTATTCAAGTTCCTAATCCAGGCCTAATTCATCAGTGTCAAATCCTGTCCATTAAAAAATGGATTTAGTGTCTCAAACTCTGAACCATTGTGGTCTTTCTAATTTGCATATTTGGAGTTTCTTAGAGGATGACAATCAAGTCGCTGATAGCAAAATATTGAGGGCAATAGATTCTGATTGAAAAAAATCCTGGTTCGCCCAGGCCCAGCATCTCACCCATAGCGGGTTTGCACCAGTGAGATACGGTATTTTACGGAGATACGGTAGTCAATTTTTCATGTGATTTCGATCCCTGTGCATGCGACGTTCCTCATGCACGAGTGCCAAAGTCTGGAGCAAAGAATGTCTGATGCAACTGAAAAACACTGTATAGTGAACATCACACTGATTATTACTGTGAACAGAGCAGACAGTTATGTTGTGCACTCTGTTAGGACAGAATCTATCATGTCCTTATAGTTTGGAAGTCCAAATGTTAACATTTTCATCGACTAGACAGCAGCAACGAGTCACAAGGTCTTAGCAAGCTGTTTCATAGGGCAGGGAAAGAAGCACCCATAGAATATAAATTGGAGAGGATGGAAAAAGTGAAACCAGATGATAACCACATGGTGTATTGGAAACAGTAGTGCAACATAACGTCTGAGATGGGAAGCTTTCCTGAGATGGAGTGACATTCAGGATGAAGAGGGAACTGAGATATGTGACATCACCCACAGAACCCTGATTTCTTCCCTGCACGATGGCAAAGCATGGACATTCGATGAGGTGTAACCATGAGTGCTGTGCTCATTTGGTGGACGATGACTAGACAAAAACTTCAGCTCGTGACTATACATCGAAATTTGACCTCAATGGATGACCACTCTCATTTCACTGAGTGACAAACTCCACAAAACAGGTAAAACACTACAATGAGATGGAAACGAAATTTGCGGAATGAGTTAACACTGCAAGAACTGTAACGGCTGCACTGCTCACCCATGTCTCTCATTGTAGATTCCATCCGCTTCAGAACAAAACTGTGCTTGTATTTCAAACCTCCAACAGTAGTTACAAGTTTGCAATAAAATGGAGAATGGAATGACATTCCTCCTTGTAGGCTCCAGTTGTAGGCTGCCCTTTTCCCACTAGTGCGTGCTAGCAATTTGAATAAACTGGTGTCCGTTGGACACTTATGTCCCATCCCTGTTGGGAGAACTTGCTGGAGATAAGTATACAGGATACTCAACTTCTACCATGGTGTCGAGTGGAAGGAAAAGATCGGCACAGCAGCAAAAAAAAA
>CAJPEV010001704.1:0-41353 GCA_905338385.1 Darwinula stevensoni
CATGAGGTTTAATAAAAGTAAGTGTAAAGTTCTCCACGTCGCCCGAAACAACGGGAGGTCTCTCGACACGTTCGACGATGTTAAATTGGATGAGGCCAACGGAGAGAGAGATTTAGGTGTTTCTATGGATGAGGACCTCAAGTTTTCCTCGCACGCGCAAGCGACGGTGGCCAAATGCAACAGTATTCTAGGTTACATTCGTCGGTCGGTTGCAAGCAAGATCTCTCGCGTTATTCTTCCGTTGTACGCGGCGCTGATGAGACCCCAATTGGAATATTGCATCCAGTTTTGGAGGCCTTCAAATAAGGGCGATTTGTTGGCGTTCGAGGGAGTACAGAGGAGGAAGGCCACAAGAATGATGAAGGAGGCCAGGGGACTATCACATGAGAAGCGTTTGGAAATGTTGGATCTGTACTCGCTCGAACGAAGGTTAAGGAGGGGCGATCTCATCCGGGCTTTCAAGATAATTCAAGGAATATATAATCTCGAGTGTGGTCGGTTTTTCCAGTTTGATGGCAGTAATAGAATGAGAGATGACCAACTTCAGTTGCGCAAGTCGCAGGTGCGGCTCAGGTCGAGACAGAAATTCTTTACTTGCAGAGTGGTGAACATGTGGAATGCGTTAATTACGAAGTAGTGGCTGTCCCGCGCTCTGACTATCTTTAAAAAAAGAAACTGGATGATTTCATGGACAGGCAATATGGTGGGGGGCAATGTTGACGTTAGGTACTAGACAGTAAGCAAGTAGGATAGTTAAATTAAAAAACAAAAAAAAAAACAAAAAAAAACAAAAATACAAAAATATATAGCTTTAAAAGGGTTAGGTCTACCCTAAAATTAAGGAACGCTCGACCTAGACACGTGATATTGAAATGGGTGAATTCGCCTCTTGATATCACTATCTTGAATCTTGAATCTAGGAGAGGTTCTAAAATATTTTTTTGTTTTATTCAATCGGATAAACATGGAAAGCTTAACCTTTCCATGGATGTGACTACTGAGCCAAGGAGTTTAGGATAATGTTAAATTTTCAATACATCACTTGGGAGAATAATATTTTAAGGTGACATTTTCAAATAATTTTTTGTACCTGCGAATTGGACAGAAATAGAAAAGTGAATCATACATAACTGGGGTAATGTTGAATTCAAATAAATTCTAATTTTGTGTTGCATACACTTAGGGCAGAGGTTCTGGTTTGATTGGCTTTTTCAAATGTTTGTTTGCACCAGCGAAAGGAGTGAAACGGATAAGGCGGAAACTTGGTAGGCACGTAGTTTTCCGGAAAAAAATGTTTAAAAATATTAATTTGTAAGTGATACCCCTTGTAACACTTTTTTTTGCAAAAGGCGAATTTTCCGAATCTTTTTTCATTCAATGAAAGAGAGAACTGAAGTAAGTTCAAACTTGGAGCAGAAATTAAACGGATGAGTGGTAATCCAACTTTTCAAATATGTCCCCTAGGGCAGATTATGAAGTGATTTGAAGTTGGGCACATATGAAGTCACTGGAGGAATAATTTCAATTAAAAATCGCAATAAGTTTTTGCTAATTCGAAAATGAAATAGTGAATTAATCCCTCTCCTGGGTAGTGGAATGCCGAAGCTGTGTCTATAGTGATTCTTCTTGCACGATGGCCAAACTTCCCAATAGGGAATATCCAATAATTGTGGTAATAGAGACTTCAATGTCGTAACAGCATTTCAGTAATGATCCCTTTGCAATGCAACATTGTGAGGACGTCTTTGAAACATTTACATGCTTTATTTGTCATGCTCAGGATGATGCATTAGAAAGTGTTATTTGAAAACACTCATTTTAATTATTCTTAAGATTACTATACAATAAAATTCCCTAATATGGACTAGCCTTCTGGCAAGCGGCAAATCCACTTCACGTAATGTTTGTGATGTGGCGCAGTCGAGCAGCACCCAAAATATCTGTTTGTGCAAAGCGCTGAACATGACTGATGATAAACGTGATGAATCTGGGACAAAAATAGTTTTGAAATAACTGTTGTGTTGCAAACAATTTTTGTATGGCCCTTCTATACATCTAATATATATAGCCGATCGTGACTGACTGACTGACTGACGCTAATTCTAACCATGTTCCAGATAGGTTAGAAATCTCAAACTTGGTACACGTGTACCTTTTGGGTTGCAGAGTTCAGAAAAAATCCGACTTTGGAGGTACATGCCCTGGGGGTACACATTTTGGGGGGAGAAGTTTTTGAAAAATATATGTCGTCATGGATAAGGATGTCTTTGAGAGGTGCATCTGTATGTCGCCGTTTCGGTGGTGTAGTGGTAGCACATCCAATCCGGAATCGTGAGGCCAGGGTTCAATTCCCTCCCATTCCGAGCCTTTTTTGGCTTCTCTTGCCTTCCATGTCCCGTGGCTTGAGTAAAACGGAGAGAAATAGAAAGGTTGTAACGTGCCATACATGTGCCTACAGACACGATGGGTCCAGGAGAAATGCAACATTTTAGATCCATGCCCTGGGGGCATATTTTTTGGGGCCAATGTTTTTAAGTGTTTTTTTTTGTTTTTTAATTTAACTATCCTACTTGCTTACTGTCTAGTACCTAACGTCAACATTGCCCCCCACCATATTGCCTGTCCATAATGCCCTGGGGGCATATTTTTTGGGGCCAATGTTTTTAAGTGTTTTTTTTTTGTCCTGGTGTATTGAGCTAGTGGGGAAAGATGAAATTTGGTACAGAATTACCTTCCGGGTAGTTGCGTGCAGAAAAATTCAGACTTGGGAATGAAAATGCTCTGGGGGCATGAATTTCAAAGGGAGATGTTTTCAAAGAAATTTAATAAACCGTTGGACATGGAAAGCTGGAACTTTGTATGAATGTGACTAACAAGATAAGAAGTTGAAGAAAAATGTTATGCCTTGATACATCCCCGGGGGAGAATTACTCGAGGGGCGATGTTTAAAAAAAAAAGAAAATTGTCGTGGCGAATTGGACAGAAATGGAAAGGTGAGACTTGGCACACGTATAAGTGACGTGATCTTATGGAGTTGAGGGAGTATTCAGCTCTCATGGTGCATTTTCTCCAGGCATAGCATTTGGGTGGGTTGGCTTTCCTGAAATTTCTGAAATTTCGGATCCAGCAAAACGGAGATTGCAAGAAAGGTTGAACTTGGCAAAGAAATGGAAAGATGAGTAGCTGAGTAAAGAAACAATTCTACTTTCATATTATATATAGATGATCGTGAGTAGCTGACTGACATAAGTAGCTATTCACAATCTGAGTTCAGGAAAAANCTAATATATATAGACGACCGTGACTGACTGACTGACTGACGCTAATTCTAACCATGTTCCAGAAAGGTTAGAAATCTGAAACTTGGTACACATGTACCTTTTGGGGTGCAGAGTTCAGAAAAAATCCGACTTCTGAGGTACATGCCCTGGGGGTACACATTTTGGGTGGAGAAGTTTTTTTAAAATATATATCGTCATAGATAAGGATCTCTTTCGAGAAAAGCTCCTGTACGTCGCCGTTTCGGTGGTGTAGTGGGAACGTTCCAACACGGAATCGGGAGACCTGGGTTCAATTCCAGCCCATTCCATGCCCTTCTTTTTGATTCCCTTGCCTTCCATATCCCGTGGCTTCAATAAAACGGAGAGAAATAGAAAGCTAAAACGTGCCATGGATGTGCCTACTGACACGATGGGTTCAGGAAAAATGCAAAATTTGTATGCATGCCCCGGGGGCATATTTTTGGGGGCCAACGTTTTCAAGTGTTTTTTTGTCCTGGTGTATTAAGCTAGTGTGGAAAGATGAAACTTGGTACAGAATTACCTTCCGGGATGCTGCGTGCAGAAAAATTCAGACTTTGGAATTTTCTGATCCGGTAAAACGGAGATTGCTGGAAAGGTTGAACTTGGCAAAGAAATAGAAAGATGAGTAGCTGAGTAAAGAAACAATCCTACTTTCATATAATATATAGATGATCGTGAGTAGCTGACTAACATAAGTAGCTATTCACATGCTGAGTTCAGGAAAAATTCCACTTCGGTGGTACAGGCCATAGGGGCATACCTTTTCAGGGAACATATTTTCAAATAGTTCTCTTTTCTTGAATCAAACCCATGGAAGACCATGGAAAGCTGTAAGAAAGTGACTGTGGAAGCACTCAGTCAAATGTCAAATGTCAAATTTCCAAAATATTTTTTTGGCCTTATTTCTTGAGGACGTAACGTTTTCAAAGAATTTTAAATATCCTAGCGAATAGGGCAGAAATTGAAAAATAGCACCTGGCGCACGCATAACGGACGTGATGTTGAGTTAAGGAAAAATTCAACTTTTGCTGAGCGTCTCCCCAGAGAACAGCTTTGGGTTAGTTGCTTATCCAAATATATTTTTTACCGCCAGCAAAATGGGGAAACGTATAAGGCTGAAAGTGGGTGGCATGGAGTTCCCTGAGTCTATATTTCAGAATAATAAAAAATTTTCGTTAAAAAAAATCAGACCACTTTTTTTAAGTCCCATATTCGTGAATTATTTTTCGATCCAACGAAACAGAAACGGAAAATTAAAAATTCCCTTCAAAAGTACCTGTTTGATGGTTGAGTACAGGAGAAATCCTCCTTTTGAAATATGCCTTATGAGCATAGATTATAGGAGGGAAGTATTTGAAAATGTATTCTCCACCATTACAGAAAGGGACACACGAAGAGATATCAAGTTGGGCACACTAGAAATAATAGAAGTAATGATTTTGATAAAAATGAGCATTTTCGTTCCCATATGTCACATATTCCAATGGGACGTACTTTAAATACATGTTTGCCATTTCGCAAAGAATAAATTAATTAAGCACTCTCCAAGGTAAGGGAGCGCCGAAGGCGCGACCACAGCGAGTTTGTTTGCCCGAAGGGCAAACAAACTCGCTAGTATTATATAATGTGCGATGTTTCAGACCATGAGAAATATTACAAGAAATTTTCAACATTCCTAAATACTTATTAGCTGCGTTATTAATTTGAATGTCAAGAATACATTTTTAGGCGTGCTTCTTCCTCCACGAAGAATAAACAGAAAAAAACGGTTACAATGATGCTAATTAATAACAAAAACAAGATCTCAACAAGTAATTATAGCGAGAACAGCTAAAAATCCGCCAATAAACTGCTGTATGGGACACGTTGTATATACGTGAGTTGTATTTACCGGTATATTGAATTCATACATGGTCTTTATCGTCCTTTGATTTTATTCATTTGAAAATCCCCTGCTGTAATGAGCTAACAGCGACGTTAATACCTCTCTCTTTGAAACCAAAATGTATGCGATGCATGAATATAAACCGAATCTCATGGGTTTTTTTGCACTCTGAAAATACGACGCTCATTGTCAGCACGTACGAAAGGCGTCAGGAGACGTTTCGGGTGTTGATGTCTTCGCTGGATTGGCATAGGCCACCAGCACAGGCTTTTGGGAGCCTGCTTTATGTTGCACCGTCCGGATTGTGGTTCTTCGACAGTCGTGTTATCTAACTTACTAATGAGCGTAAGTGTCTGTGCGTAGTCGCTTCTCCTCCTAGACGGTTTGATCCCTGACCCTGAAACTTTAAACTTAGGCTTCCTAGGGGTGGGGCATCAGGACGACGGAGTTTGGTGGCCCTGCCACCGTTGGGTCGCTGGGCCACCTTGGGTCACCACGGTCATTTTTCGTTCAAATAATACGATTTTTTGTGTGTAGGAGTCATTCAGCAGCCTGAGTTCGCCAGTCACGTCCATTTTTATATATGACCTTTCACCTTTGAGATATTAGAGGTCAAAGGTCAACAATTCAGGGTCATTTTCCCGGCCAAGCCGTGCACTCCAAGCCTTGCAATTTTACGTTCCAGGTCGTGGAGGATTTCCACACTCGATGCTACATAAAATGAAACAAAAAATTGCTAATTAGCCCGTGTGTACAGGGTAAGTTATGTGTGCAGGCTGTTTTGGGTCACTGGGCCGCCTTGGGTCACCAGGGTCATATTTCATCCAAATAATATGCTTCTTTGTGAGTAGGAATCATTCAACAGCCTGAGTTCGCCAGACAAGTTCATTTTTCGATGTGACCTTTCGGCTTTGTGATATTAGAGGTCTAAAGTAACCATTTCAGAGTCATTTTATCGGCCAAGTCGTGCATCCTAAGCGCTGCAATTTTATGCATCAGGTCGTGGGAGACGTTCACTCACAACGCTTTGTCGCTTACACATCCAAGCAGGTGGAGCAACATGTCCCATTTTCTCTAGCCCATAGCTTGGGCCACAAGGAAGCCCATAGCCCATGACCCTCTTCAGTGTCTCACAAATCAGGACGACGGAGTTTGGTGGCCCTGCCACCGGTGGGTCGCTGGGCCACCTTGGGTCACCACGGTCATTTTTCGTTCAAATAATACAATTTTTTGTGTGTAGGAATCATTCAGCAGCCTGAGTTCGCCAGACAAGTTCATTTTTCAATGTGACCTTTCGCCTTTGTGATATTACAGGTCTAAAGTAACCATTTCAGAGTCATTTTATCGGCCAAGTCGTGCATCCTAAGCGCTGCAATTTTATGCATCAGGTCGTGGGGGACGTTCACTCACAACGCTTTGTCGCTTACACATCCAAGCAGGTGGAGCAACATGTCCCATTTTCTCTAGCCCATAGCTTGGGCCACAAGGAAGCCCATAGCCCATGACCCTCTTCAGTGTCTCACAATTTCCTTTCTGATCCCTTAAAGGAGAGCATCTATTGTCTTCTTAAGGGTATCGTGGCGTCATAAACATGCCACGTAAGAGGAGAATAGCCGTTTCTGGTGAAGCAAAGCGCGAAATTTGGCCAAGCGTCAACGGGATGCGCGTGCAGAGGAGACTGAGGAACAGCAAACTCAGAGACGCTTCATACACACTAAACGCATGGCCATGCTTCGCGCGAATGAGACTGCCGAACAGCAGGCTGAAAGACGCTCGGCGGATGCGGCAGGGCATTCAGCTTCCCGAGCTGCCATGACAGCCGAAGCGCGTCGTGAGCAGAGAAATGCCGCGCAACAGCGAATGCTTGCACGAGGTAATTGCACACGAAATGTGGCCGTTTCTGATTCGATCGATGAATCACAAGTCGAAGAAGATNTTTTCAAATGAATAAAATCAAAGGACGATAAAGACCATGTATGAATTCAATATACCGGTAAATACAACTCACGTATATACAACGTGTCCCATACAGCAGTTTATTGGCGGATTTTTAGCTGTTCTCGCTATAATTACTTGTTGAGATCTTGTTTTTGTTATTAATTAGCATCATTGTAACCGTTTTTTTCTGTTTATTCTTCGTGGAGGAAGCACGCCTAAAAATGTATTCTTGACATTCAAATTAATAACGCAGCTAATAAGTATTTAGGAATGTTGAAAATTTCTTGTAATATTTCTCATGGTCTGAAACATCGCACATTATATAATATACTATTTCATTAAGTAATTTAAACGTTATTTAGTTAATTTCCCTGATGCTACTTTTTTAGTGTTCTCCAGTGAATCGGAACAGGCAGTTTCTTGGATATCAACGATGCCCTTTACATATGATTGCTAATTATATATTTCTATTTGATAATTAACAATTATTCATGATGGAAAAGTTTCCTATATGCACCACACGTCGAATGATGTATGTTATCAATGAATCCGAAGCCCTTGATAAGTATCATAGTTTGCGTTGGTGCGCATTATATCTGCTAAGGGTATGGAAAAATTAATCAATGCAATGTGATGTAGTGCGCATCTTACTTCATTACTACTACCGCACGTTCAGCAATGGGCAGCACGCAATACGGAGAGCGAGGGAACCCCTTTTCGATGGAACAGAAATTATAAGATTGTAATGGAGAACGGTGAAGATTAAGAAAAATTAAACAATACGAATTAATGAGTGTGATTTATGTATGCCTGAGAGTGCGAGACAAAACTGTGTCATGATCTAGTTGGATTTCAACACCTTTACTTCAGAGGTCAACTCACAAGCGACCGGCATTAATCTGAAGTCAGGAATTAGGAGTATATCAAGAGTATAGGAATTGCGCGGAGGCGACAGCCTCCTTAGAAACGATACCATCGCCTGAGTAGACACCCCTACAGTTTCCCGAAACATACGGAAATACGTGTTAATGCCATTCATTGATCTCACCTCAAACTTCACATTTTTCAGTCATTCAATATGGCGGTTAAATGTACATGAAAACAGTTTCTTCCTTTCTAATGACTATTTGCAATAATGATCCTAACACACAGAGGCAAAAAGGCAGAAACAACCGCGAAAAAAATTAACAAAAATTGCTTAAATTATTGAAAATTTAAAAATGCAGTGAAAAAGATTTCGACTCCTTAATAGTTCCATCGCTGGACCAGGCATTGCAAGCTCACTCCATTTCTCCTTGGTAACGCCTGTCATGTATTGACGTGGGCCGAGGAAAAAGTGCGTTACAGCAGAAGCGAGGAGGATTAATCGACTCCAATGCCACTTAACATGTATGCAGAAGGGGACGAAACGGAGTCTGAGACTGTCATGCCACATGAAGAACTGCAGGCAACGAAACAGAGAAGACACGATATTATATACTAGCGAGTTTGTTTGCCCTTCGGGCAAACAAACTCGCTGTGGTCGCGCCTTCGGCGCTTCATTACCATGGATAGTGCTTAATTCATTTATTCTTTGCGAAATGGCAAACACGTACTTAAAGTACGTCCCATTGGAATATGTGACATATGGGGACGAAAGTCCTCATTTTTATCAAAATCATTACTTTTATTATTTCTAGTGTGCCTAACTTGACATCTCTTCGTGTGTCCCTTTTTGCAAAGGTGGAGAATACATTTTCAAATACTTCCTATAATCTATGCTCATGAGGCATATTTCAAAAGTAGGATTTTTCCTGTACTCAGCCGTAAAACAGGTACTTCTGAAGGGAATTTTTAATTTTCCGTTTCTGTTTCGTTGCTTCGAAAAATAATTCACGAAAATGGGACTTAAAAAAGTGGCCTGATTTTTTTTTACCAAATTTTTATTATTTTTCTGAAATATAGACTCAGGGAACTCTATGCCACCCACTTTTAGCCTTATACGTTTTCCCATTTTGCTGGCTGTAAAAAATATATTTGGAAAGGCAACCCTCCTAAAAGCTGTTCTCTGGGGAGACGCTCAGCAAGAGTTGAATTTTTCCTCAAATCAACATAGCGTCATATTTTTCAACATATTTTTCTTTTTCTGCCCGTTTCGCGGGATGTTTGAAATTTTATTGAAAACGTTACGTCCTCAAGAAATATGCCCAATTTTTTTTTGAAATTTGACATTTGACATTTGAGCTGAGTGCTTCACCAGTCACGTTCTTGCCATGTTACAGATTTCCATGGTCTTCCATGGGTTTCATTAAAGCAAAGAGAACTAATTGAAAATATGTTCCCCGAAAAGGTGTGCCCCTATGGCGTCTATCACCAAAGTGTAATTTTTCCTGAACTCAGATTGTGAATAGCTACTTATGGCAGTCAGCTACTCACGATCATCTATATATAATATGAAAGTAGAATTGTTTCTTTACTCAGCTACTCATCTTTCCCTTTCTTTGCCAAGTTCAACCTTTCTTGCAATCTCCGTTTTGCTGGATCCGAAATTTCAGAAATTTCAGGAAAGCCAACCCACCCAAATACTATGCCCGGAGAAAATACACCATGAGAGCTGAATACTCCCTCAACTCCATAAGATCACGTCACTTATACGTGTGCCAAGTCTCACCTTTCCATTTCTGTCCAATTCGCCACGACAATTTTCTTTTTTTAAACATCGCCCCTCGAGTAATTCTCCCCTGGGGATGTATCAAGGCATAACATTTTTCTTCAACTTCTTATCTTGGTAGTCACATTCATGCAAAGTTCCAGCTTTCCATGTCCAACGGTTTAACTATTGCAAAAAATTTCTTTGAAAACATCTCCCTTTGAAATTCATGCCCCCAGAGCATTTTCATTCCAAAGTCTGAATTTCTTTGCACGCAACTACCCGGAAGGTAATTCTGTACCAAATTTCATCTTTCCCCACTAGCTCAATACACCAGAACAAAAAAAAAAAACACTTAAAAACGTTGGCCCCAAAAAATATGCCCCCAGGGCATGGATCTAAAATGTTGCATTTCTCCAGAACCCATCGTGTCTGTAGGCACATGTATGGCACGTTTCAGCTTTCTATTTCTCTCCGTTTTCCTCAAGCCACGGGACATGGAAGGCAAGAGAAGCCAAAAAAGGGCATGGTATGGGTGGGAATTGAACCCTGGCCTCGCGATTACGGATTGGATGTGCTACCACTACACCACCGAAACGGCGATAAGTAGATGTACCTCTCAAAGACATCCTTATCCATGACGACATATATATTTCAAAAACTTCTCCACCCAAAATGTGTACCCCCAGGGCATGTACCTCCAAAGTCGGATTTTTTCTGAACTCTGCAACCCAAAAGGTACACGTGTACCAAGTTTCAGATTTCTAACCTATCTGGAACATGGTTAGAATTAGCGTCAGTCAGTCAGTCAGTCAGTCAGTCAGTCAGTCACGATCGGCTATATATATTAGATCCTTTGGCACATACATAAGACTTGAAAAATGTTTCTCATATTGTTTTTATTTTAGCGTCTCGCAATCTTTGAACAAATGAAACACTGGAGGGGAGAATATGCCAACGGACACAATAATTGAGTCCCAGAGAGTGTCAATTGGTTCATATTGGAGGCAGCCTGTGCGACACTCAACAATGAGTCAACAGGTCATAAATATTTAAATGTATCCACAGATGTAGTAAGATCTACAACATGGCACAAGGTAAAAATGTAAAGGTATGCATGGTGGTGTACAGCCTTTCAGAAAATGAGGCATTGCCCCTTCCAAAACCCCTTCTTCGTGGTCGTTAAAGCTCCCTCCTAGCAACAGTGTGGTGAAATCCTAGCTACGGGATAGAAAATAAAATGGTGCACCTTCATAAATCACGATCATACCCGAAGTAAACCTGAATCGATGAACTGCGCCGTTCGAAGAAGCAGGGAACGGACAGTGAAGGAAAAAGCAGACTCTCGAGTGCTCTTGCCCCTAGCGGGTGGGAAACCGGTGAAGGCGTCCACGCACCGTCACCGATTCGTTCATCACCGTTTTCTCGAGTGAAGCACCTTATCAGTGTCACTACAGTTATTCTGTCATCTCCAGACCTTATTCGTACGTTTCGGGAACGAACATTATAACGTTAGTACTTTTACGAAGCGGCCGTTTCCCGTTTTCCTCCTTCCTCCGTTTTCTTTTTTTTTTTACTGACTCTTATCCATTTTGATTTGAAGTTGAGCGATAATAGCGTCGGCATTACCGCATTGTGCTGGGTTATTATTAGATAGAGCCAGCCGACACAGAGGACAACTATGTACTATCTCCCAAGGTTATATATTAACATGTCAGCATTAACTCAATTGTAGGAATAGGATTTCTGTGTCCTCACAGGGCGATGGACTATTCCTTGGTGCTGGCAGCGCTTTCCAGCCTCTTCTGGGTCGGATCAGCATTCGAACCAATGGTTTACTGGGCCATACATTCCGGGCAACGTTACGGACTTGCATCAGTCGAGATCACCGTCGACTTCGAGGCATGCGACGCTATATGCGCCCACTACGGGAAATCCCTGCCGTGCCACGCCTTCAACTTCAGGGAATCGGATGGCACCTGTCAGCTGGTTTACGAGGGTGGGGGCCAGCTCGTCCCTGCGGAAGGGTTCCATGCGTTTCTCAAATGTGAGTGGCGCATAGAAGTTTATGGGTCGCTTCCTGCCATTTTTTTTGTAAATTTCAAATCATGATAAAACATGTATTTGGGGATGAATCGCTTTGACACCAATCCTATAGGATAACCTCACGAATGCACGAAAATATGCATATCTCGGAAGGTATTTCACCGTTTTAGGATATTACATTCCTTTATGCAGTTCTACAGTTCCCGTCACTATTTCAATATATTCAAATCGTGCGTGATGAGATATATAAACAGCTTTTCCTTGCGAACGAGAACAGTTTCCTGTGTGGCGGACGATTCAAGAATGGAGGATATTGGCTTTCGAGTTCTAAACTGGAACGAAGTCGACCGAGTTGGGCAGGAAGGCACTCTTCAAGCGCTGGAAAGGTTTCACCAACGGAATAGCCAGGCACAAGATATCCTGTACATGCCGTGCGACACGTGTGTGGTATACGAAGAAGTCGAAGCAGGAAGAACCTGTCCTCTGCCATCCTTCAGGTGAGAGGAGAGAATCTTTCTCCTAGGTGATATTGAGCACGAGAATATTAATGCGCAATCGAGAACCTGGGATTTGTTCCAGGATGCTTCGTAGTTAACGGGCGGATGTAAACGCCAGGCATTGGCCGTTTTTGAACACTGGTTGTTTCTTTTATATAGAATTATTGGCAAGAAAACCAAGTCAATCTATTCAGTAACGAAACGTAATGTTCAAAGTGAGAGAAGCTAGACGAGCTGTGAACAAACTCTTTGTTTAAACCCCACTCATGGCTTGACAAAAATGAAATATTTTGTATCACTTGACACATGAACAAAAACGTGCCCAGAAATTCTAAATATCAGTGAATACATGAATGTATGAGCAAATGCACCAGTGGAGACACTTATGATGGCCTAACCTATAGATGGACGCTTCGCCTAATATAGCGCTTATGTACGTTCTCCTTTCAAGGAAGCGGGCATTTTCATTCTTGCTTCCTTGAAAGCAGAAAGTTAGGCTTGTACGTAATTAACTCAAATGCAAGCAAAAAAAACTTTTGCCAAAGTAACTCCCATGAAGAGGTTTTTTTTCTATTCAGGACATGCCGTAAGAACTTGAAATCAACATTTAATTGCGAAATTGAATAATCATTTGCTGATTGCGGCGAAATTCACGCGGCTGCTTTAGTTCATCATGACCAGTTTAACGTGACATCCACAGATATGGTAGTTTATAGGTAGTTGCGTACATTCTCTCATCTCGTGGTTTCTTTGCTCTAAATGTGCTTGAAAGGCGAATATAACTTGCGACGAATATTACTACTAACAGGATGATTCGGAGAGGAACGAAAAGAGGAGCAAGTGGAAGAGAAACTGGAATTGGAAGAGCTGATGCAGGAGAAGATATTGACAGAGTGAGAGGAGTTCGAGTAGGAAATGCCATGGAAAGATATACTGCAGGAGCTAGAGCCATCAGGGACACCGCAACGAGGAAGACCGAAGGGACTTCAAGAGCACCAGCGGCAGGGCAAAAAATGGGACCTACGGGAACAACAGCAAAAGGAACAACAAGAGCCACGACAAGAGGAACAACAGGAGCCACGACAAGAGGAACAACACGAGCTACGACAAAAGGAGCTGCTAGAGGCACGACAAAGAAGCCAACTGGAGGCAACACAGGAGGTGCAAAAGGGAACAATCTAGGATCAATTCTTGATGCAATTGCAGCAGCAGCAGCCTCAGGAGTTCTTACAGAAGAATTTGCAAGCAAACTTGACAAATTATCAGAACAAGTAGCAAGACTAGGAGGATTCCTTCCAGTAGAAGCATTATCAATTCTTTCAGATTTCGTCAACGGCATTCTAGGAGTAGCACCAGATGGAACACATGGAGGAACTTCCGTAGGATCACCGCGAGCCACGACAGGAGGATCGGCAGGAGCCACGACAAGAGGAGCTGCTAGAGGCACAACAAAGAAGCCAACTGGAGGCAACAAAGGTGGTGCAAAAGGGAACAATCAAGGACCAATTCTTGATGCAATTGCAGCAGCAGCAGCGTCAGGAGATCGTACAGAAAAAATTGCAAGCAACGTTGACAAATTATCAGAACAAGTAGCAAGACTTGCAGGATTCCTTCCAGTAGAAGCAGTATCAAGCCTTTCAGAATTTGTCAGCGAAATTCTAGGAGTAAAACCAGATGGAACACATGGAGGAACTTTCGAAGGATCACCGCGAGCCACAACAAGAGGAGCTGCTAGAGGCACGACAAAGAAGCCAACTGGAGGCAACACAGGAGGTGCAAATGGGAACAATCAAGGATCGATTATTGATGCAGTTCCAGTAGCAGCAGCCTCAGGAGATCTGACAGAACAACTTTCAAGCCAAGTAGCAAAACTTGCAGGATTCATTCCAGAAAATATTCTATCAGGCCTTTCATATTTTGCAGGCGACATTCTCGGAGCAGCAGCAGGCGGAACAGATGGAGGAAGTTCCGAACGAGCAAGACAAGCCTGCTTCCTTTTCCTGTCCCTCAGTCTCGGACTGAATTTCCTGCGGCATTTGTTGTCCTTTCGTGCGTGATTAATTTATTTTTGAACACGGGGACCCTGAAACGTTTGATTTTCAGTCTATATTATAGTTCCGCTCAAATCATTCTTTTGTTTATTAACTGCAATACTTATGTTTCATTCCATACTCTCTACTGATTCCATACTGATTGGATTGGTTATTGAAAGATATCCGTACTTGGGTGCCTATTGGATATTCCCTTAAACCAAGATTCAACTCATGTCTGAAAACGATTTGGTGACCTCGTTTTCCTTGACCTCCTCAGTTTTTGTTCCTGTCTTTCCTGGGACCAGCGCTTTAGCTTGCTTGCTGTTTTGCTTGCTTTGAGAACGTAAGGGTTTTCCATTGCACTTTCCCAATGATTTCTACTAAGGCACATTTCGACTTTCATTGAATTTAATCACGTTGTATTTCTCGTTCTAAAACCGAGCCGAGCAAAATTACTACTACGACGATCAATCACTTCTTCCTGCGTGACGATTTGAATGCTACAGGAATTCTCCGATATCCTGATTTCATAACCGACGCGTTTAAACTATTGTCCCTCTTTACTTGATAATCCGGGAACAGCAACGATTTCAATCACATGTTTTTTTCCTTCAGAATACGTTGTAATGAGCTATGCGTTTCTTGGGGTTTGAATAAAAAGAATCCAATGACGAAGCGGTCTGTGTAATGTCCATCATTCCCTCTCAAGGGAATTTTCTTTTAGCGTTTTACCTTTCTTCCTAAAGTTTCTATTTAAAAAATCTAATATATTTTTGCGCATACGGGGATGGCCATAAATTTTCACCAAGAATCGAGGTCTTGTATTTCCTGTACTAATATTTTATTATGGAATCAATTAAATTTCAACTAAGACACAAGGGCTCACAGTAACTGCTCACAAAATATGCTCGATGTGTCCCCGTTCTTCTTGACGGCATCCAGAAATCGCGAAGTCTGCCGGTCAATCGCAATGGACAGACGGCTTCACTTATCTTTTGACTTAAACCTTAAACGAAACGTCAATCCCTTGAATGGAGAACAGCAAATTCACCGAGACAGAAAAATCCCGAATATCGAAGTCGAAAATCAAGACGATACTGATTTGTGTTTTTTTTTCATATCAACGGAATCATCCACTCAGAATTCGTTCCAGAATGAGAAATAGTCGACGAGATGTTTTACAAAAACGTTTTGAAGAGGTTCCGTGAGGCTGTGAGGAGGAAAAGGGGCGATCTGTGGACGGAGAACTCGTGGATCCTGCGTCACGATAACGCGCCGACTCAAACGATCCTGTCTATCCGTGAGTTTTTCGCCGTCAAACGGATCGCTGAAATGGATCACCCGCCGTATTCGCCAGGTTTACCCCCCAGTGACTTTTGGCTGTTTCCCAAACTCAAAATTTTTTTAAAGGTCACCGATTTCAAAGCATTGAAGACTTTCAAACAAATGTGGTACAGCCTCTGAAATACATCCCAAAAGAAGACTTCCACCGATGTTTCCAGCATTTGCTGCATCGTTGGGATAAGTGTATAAGTTCTGGAGGGGAGTACTTTGAAGGCGATTGATGTGATTAATTTGTAAATTAAAAAATTAATGTAAAAAAATTAAGTCCGGAGACTTAATCGGCACACCTCGTATATAAAAAACTTCGAAAAAGCATTGAAAAACCGAAGGAAAAAGAGTCTGTGCGTAATAAACCAAGAAAAATTATCTGGATATATTTCTCAGGAGCCACTCTGTCTTTGTGATCTTCAATCGGGGGCGGAACCCGTTGCAATACCTCACGGCAGTGTATCGTGTTTCTCTATGCAAATTGCGGTTCAAATGAACGATGGGGAAAGCAAAAAACGAAGCCGTAATATTTCGTATCAGCAGTGCCACGTTTCCTCAACCCCACATTTCGACCTATGTATCGGCCTCGATGGCAACGTCCAGGGGAGTGAATCAATCCAGGGTCAAAGTCCGTTTCCTAGAAACGTTCCAAGCTTCCCAAAATCAATGTTTCTTAAATAAACTAAGGTCCAGCGAAACCATATTCATCACGATCTTTTCGCCCACTTAACCGAGGAAATACACTTGAATGCCATGGAACTAGTGGTGAAAGAAGAGACAGGTTCTCATTGACACGTTCTAATAGCAGGTATGGATCTGGTGAAGGCGTCCACCTGCATGCGGTGAGCCGACGAACTCCTAAGGGAAGCGGGTCTTCAATCGAGTGGAGAAAATCTGACATTCATCCAGCGAGAATGTTTCCTCAAAGGTACATTAGTCATTTAAAGAAGGTATGTTGCCTTCCTGGTTCAAGACCACAACTGAATGCACTTCAATTTAATATATTGCATCTTCGGTTTTTCTGATAGACATGAATACATTCTCCTGAAGGAAAATGCTCAATGAATATGTTTGTAATTCGTTTGAAATACAATACGCATCGCAATATACGAAGTACATTTTTCTCCCTGATTGTCATTACTACTGTCCTTAAACATAATTTTTGGAAGGAAAACTTTGACAATTTTATATTGCAATGGTCTTGAACTAGGAAAGCGATTAGCTTAATTTAAAAAAAGAAAAGGAGGGAACGCCTCCTCCATGATCGCTGATGACGTCCCTCTGTCGTCATGAAAGCCCTCGCCTAGGGCCTTCCAGTGAAATCCTAGCGACCGTAGTGGAAACTTCTGGTGGGCCTTCATAAATCACACTTATTACGGAAAAGAACATAAATCGACGCGTTTGTGTGTCGTCGCGAATGTTCTCCCTAAGAAACATCGTGGGGAAATCCTGGCAACGGTACTGGATACGTAAGGTAGACCATAATCCATCACGCTCCTGGGGAATGTAAACCTGAATCGATATAACACATCTGTCGAATAACCACAATTCGGACGATGCAGCATAAAGCAGGCTCCAAAAAGCCTGTGCTGGTGGCCTATGGCAATCCATCGAAGACATCAACATCCAAAATGTCTCCTGACTCATTCCGTACGTGCTGACACCGAGCGTCGTATTTTCAGAGTGCTAAAAAAGCTCCCATGAGGTTGGGTTTATATTCATGCATCGCATATATTTTGGTTCCTAAGAGAGAGGAATTAACGTCGCTGTTAGCTCATTACAGCATGGGATTTTCAAATAAAGAAAATCACCGGACGATTAACACCATGTATTAATGAAATATACCAGTAAATACAACTCACGTAAGTATTAATACAATGTGTCCCATACAGTAGTTTATCGAGGGATTTTTATCTGTTCTCGCTATAATTATATTAATTAATGGCAATTGTGTAATGTTCACTTATGACCTATCGTCATGAGTGACATATCGTCATATCGCGCGACTGCTTTCTTGATCTTCGTGTGACCAACTGGTCGGAGTGACGCCGACGGCCACGATGAATCCGACGGACCCACGTTGTATTCAAGTTCTGATGAAGAGCTCCGAATATTCATGATATACCAGTACAATAGTGAACATGAGTCTCTTAGGCGATGAAGTGCGAAGAAAGTCATGCCCCATTCTATTACCTATATCTCTTAACCTCGTGCAGTGACTAGATCGAAATCACCCATCTTGCCAGGACACATTCAGCGGAGATCAGGAAAATCATGCCCCCACCCCCACGGAAGATTAGCCTCGTGAATCATATTTATCTGAACTGATGCAACGATGAGGAGGGTCTTCCTGCATATCGGACTGAGACTGGGGTCCATCGTGGGCTCTGTATGATCCAGAGATCCAAGCGATGATGCTGCCAATTCGGATTTTATTGGTGCTATCTCGATTTCCTTGCTGCAAATGATCATTCTAGGTCATTATCTGTAAAGCCTGCAAAATTCCTAATCCAACTCCATCGACTATGGTCACAAGGGCACTGTAACCATCCCACATGACTTCATAGTCACACCGTATATTCCAATATTTTTTAAGATTTTCTACTCGCATGAGGTGAAACTTGCAAACATCCAAAAAATGAGCGGAATAGAACTTCGCCAATCAAGAATGAACCTGTAACTGCAGACCACATTAGATCCAATGGATCTGTGGGGAAAATGCAATGAAAATGGGCTGAGATTAGTCATGCATCAATATCGAAGTCTTCTCCTCATGAACTTGAAGAATTTCCGGATTTTTGCAAATATTGTATTCTTAACCATGTTAAGACAACCTTCAGGTCGCGAGGAACATTTCAGCAGACGTTGGCGAAAATCAACCTCACCTAAGAATAGAAAGTATTAAGTAATAATTATTAGGCTGACCTATGTATCTGATTTCGAAGGACAAAAGGAGTGAAAAG
Organism: Darwinula stevensoni; assembly: GCA_905338385.1. NCBI lineage: Eukaryota > Metazoa > Arthropoda > Ostracoda > Podocopida > Darwinulidae > Darwinula > Darwinula stevensoni. The sequence goes on from CAJPEV010001704.1 coordinate 18,626, forward strand.
TTGCTACAAGGAACATCTGAGCGCTAAAATTTGCTGAACGAATATTTGTAGAAACAGTTTGGAAGTTGTTTCGTGAATTTTATGGGCTCTCCATACATCTTAATATTAAATCAATAGGCTTTGGTAACGTCTATTACCTTTCTTCAACCCCTTTCCGCCTCAAAATACAACCTCCTCCTATTCCTCTTTGAGAATATCAACAGGAACTAAATTCGGCATACTTCTTCCTCTCTCACCACAGAATCGCCCCAGCAAATTCGAAGCGCCATCTTCCCAGGGTTGTGGAGAACGCTGAATCTCGTTTTTGAAGAATGAATTTCATTCTTTTTTTTAACTCGGGGTGGGGGAGAAAGAGAAAAATCGGAGAAAAGAGACAAGCCATAGAAAGATATTGACTCGTAGATGACGAAGAGTGTCTTTATTGGTGTTTGCAATGCTCCATTTCACCATTAAAAAAAATGAAATTAGCTGTCGTTCAATTAGGCTTGGAGTGCTTGCTACGGTATCGTCCCCCAGCGTTGCCAGATACCGTGCCAAAATTATGCAAGATTGAAGACTATTCCAACCTTCGTATAGTCGTCTAGATCTTCTGTTTTTTAATGTATCAAATATTTTTGTGCTGACTTCATGAGATGAGTTGAGAAGGAAGCTGTGGTTAGCAGTTGTTGATCGATATGGTGGGATATGCAGATATATTATCCGGACATCCCTGAGTTAACAACATGGCGCGTACCATGGATTCCATACTTTTTGAGGGTATCCCCTCCTCAGACCTATTCGAGATGGTTCGAGGAAGTCTTGATAGGCCTAACGTTCCACCTCCCACTGAAATTGTTCATGAAACGCGAAACAGGCCTGCAATCGGTCTAACGTTACACGTCCATTCTGAATTGGTTCATGAACTTATGAATAGGCCTGCGATTGGGCTAAAGTTAGGCGTCCTCAACCAGATGTCTCTTAGACCACGATTGGCCCTTATAGGCCTAATTCGCGCCGTAAGTCGAGAATTGAGTTTCTTTTGAAAGTAAAAAGGTAGGCCGTGGCGTGACCTGAAGGTAGTCTGTTCCTTAGGCCTAGGCCTAACGTTAGTGAGTCCCGTAGAGAGGCGAGGGAGGTTGAAGAAAGGGAAAGCTATTGAAAATTGGTTTTCACATTACTTATTAATAATATAAAGTTGCAATCAAAATATGCTTTGCCACACACTCGGATATTTGCCTGGAGCAAAATCATGCAAGCTTTGCGGAGCGATTTTTCGCATTAAACGATTGCTCCAACCCGTGATCGTCGACAAAGTCCTTTGATCGAGCGGCTGTCCCCTCCCTTCCCGCTTCCGGTCGGTGACGAGATGAGTAACTCGCGGACTTACTCATGTAGACACTCGGTGAACTGCGATGAACAGAAGCTCCATTTACGCTGGAACTACCCTCTAGATATGATAACATGTCTCTCGCTGGGTCCAATGGACCCAATGGGTAAGACGTGGAAATAAAAAGTAAGGCAAAAGTTTGGATCACATGTCCCCACGAAAGGCCTCGGGGAGCAAACTAAAAATTTACTTCTGATCCGAAACAACCAGTTACATTCTGTATCAGGATCAAATGAACCTCAAGGTAGTTCCAGTTGAACATATTATGAGCTCCAGTGTTCTATTTTGCAGGATTGTGGCGGAACTGTGTGTGATAGAATGGAACCAGTGACTTATTGAATTCACTTTTCTATGAAAATTGCCCTTGTGCTGTTTCCCGTACAAATTAGTGTCATGCTCTTTTATTCGTCTTTCGTCATCGTTCTTCTGGGCTTCTTAAACCATGCATCAGGTGGGTATTTCTCATTCCATTCCTCCAGTAAGGCAGGAAAATGTGGTTCCAACATATCATCAAGTATCAGCAATTTTTCCATGGCTTTAATTTGCATATTCTGCCGCTGACAGGTAGTCATTTCAACTGCACGGTGGAGCTGCATGAGTCTAATATGTTTTCCCAATGAATTTCGGCAAAAGTCCTTTTGGAATTCGGCAGCGGTCGTTTCAATTTCGACATGAGTGCATCTCCTATTTTAGGTAACATGAGTTTGGAGAAGAGCACAAGGGGAGGAAGGAGCACTATGGCACAGGGTATTTTCGGTGAATAATCCGTACTTTTTATGCGAAGAGAAACACATAGATATTGACACTGCTTCTTGCTATCAATATGTTCTCTCCTACGCCATCTGATCAAGTTTGTTTGTGCATGGCGAAACCACGCATAGCATTTCTGATGGATTACTTGCCCAACTGTTGGACATTGTGGACAAATTATGCTGCTTCTTCAAACTTACTGACCTTCAAATTAGGAATTTCTTTCATCATCGTGTTTGGCTGAACTCGTCCTTTCCCTTTTTTGCGTCGTTCAGGTCTATGCAATGTTTCGCTTTGAGCCGCAATAGTATTAACCATTATATTGGCAGTAAGCAATAATTGAGATGGTCTCTGAAATCATAAACATGACGTGAAATGCGGTTCATCGAAGGAAGGAAATGGTGACAGTGCAATGCATATCACTATATACTTCCTCTTCCTTTCTCCCTCTCTCCCCCACCCCCCTCTCTCTCTCCCTCTCTCTCTCTCTCTCTCAAAAGAATGAATATCTATGAAGGTCGGGTTCTCTCTAAGTCACTTTTCAAGCCGCGAAAGCTCTTTTCATTTGGTTTATGAATTTCGTCAACCTTGATTGGCTTACCACCGTCGAATGTTGTCTTCTATCGTTCTGGACTATAAGTAGACTTCATGTCTATCCGATCACGTCATCATGAGGGATTAACGAGGGCTCACTCTAAGCCTCACAATACTATTTGAATATTAATATTGTCCTTATCTTCTGAGTGAAACGGGTCTTAGATTACAGTTTAAATTGGTTCATTATGGTCTGGTTACCCTACGATCACCTTCTTCCCACACCCACTTACCATTACATGGTAGTGGTCTGCTTTCTTTTCAATACCGCAAACGAACCACAAGCACCCGATTTCTCAAACTCAGGATCAATCACAAGCGACTTCGTTCTGGGTGATGCCACCTGGAGTAAAATAATTCACCATCAAGAAATAAACTGTACCGCGAGTTCTCATTCTTTATGAGGTACTGCAAACATTACTTAGAGTTTTTTTCACGCCGAATAAATGTTTAGGCTTCATGTAAAGAGTAGGGTCTTGGTTGGTATTGAGGCGGTGGAGAAGACGGCACTTTCGTTCAGGTATGAGACTGTTGATTTTTGATTACTTGTATTTGTTCTAATTGTGGCTCCCTATTATATGTTATATATATTACGTAATTATTTGAGTCACCAGTCATGTCACGTGTCCATTCATCAAATTCATGAAACAATGTTGAACCATCATAGGCACATAGGCAGGGGTGAACACCTGACGTGGTCAACATTACACGTAGGTGTCCTTCGAACGATTAGAAATTTTCCGGAGATAGTATTTATTCATCTGGAAGAGTGGAATCCAAAAAATAAAACTAACTTTTCATAACAACTTTTCATGATTTCTTGCTTCAACAATTGAGTTCATACCAAAACGTCGCTCTTCTAAAAGGAAGGGACATAATGGAAAGGGAAGAGATATTTCTCTCCCTTCCCACTGCGTATTTCAAATACAGAAACATGGAATTGAAAATAAGGAAATGTGTATGCATGAAATAAATGTGACATTGTCAACCAATAAAAACCAATTAAAACCATGGTGGTTTTAATACCGCCTCTTCCCCCCCCCCCCCTTCTCCTCCCTCCCTCCCACCCCTCCCCCACACAGGTAACTTTTTATTATGGTAGTTACTAAGGAGCGTAGAATTAATCGAACTAGGAAATAATTAATTCGATATGAATTACAATATCAGAAAGCAAAGAATCATTAGTTAATTAAAGGTCTCACGTTTGGATGAGACTAATTTTCAGCTGTAATCCCAGCGAGCAGTCCTCATTTCGAACATAAATAAATTTGATATGGTGCTAAACTGAGAGGAAGGCTTTCTGAATTCGGTCGAATACCAGAACGAAAAAAATATTCATGACCGGGCTGACTCATTAATTCCAAAATAAAGTTTGAACAATCTAAAACTTTCAGCAAAACATACCATAGCATCGGGAAAGGTAAAACCCTCATGTCGATTTTGGATCAAACACCCACCCAGGAATAATGTGGGTGGGTGGTCGTTGAGGGGGTTGATGGGTGTTTGGGGGGGGAAAGGGGTAGGGAGAAAGATATTTAAGGGATAAGGTCTTCGCTACCTTCTTTTTTGTCTAAGTTATTGGTTTGAGGGCTAGTAAGATAATTCGCCTCATTTCGAATTCAGGAGATATAGATATGGTGAGTCCTCCCATGATGTATGGACCAAATATGGTAACTCTAGGATCTCCCATCACCCTCTACTGCAACGTCTCAGCACCTTCGAATGAGGAGAGCATCCGTTTGGAGTGGATTTATCCAGCGAAAGAGGAAGTAAGATAGAATTTATTGGTCACTTATTTCAACTATATACACTTGAGCCTGGCAAATATAGTTTCATGGCTGAACTGCAGCAGGAGGACGGAAACGAAACGGATAGAATAAAAAAAAGAATCAGAACTGTTGAATACAGCAACGGGATGTCGTTCACACGCCTGATCGTGAGCAATGTTACTTCTAGTGATAATGGATCCTACTACTGTCGTGCTATAACCAACAGCAGTGAAGTAGAAACCGTACATAATGTCACGATTCTAGGTGAGCCCTTTCATATCCATGCAACTGATTTCGGATAAGATGTATACCAACAGCGTACGACATCTTCCAGAAAAGAAGGTGAAACTCACATCCAAGAACGCAACTGGATCTGCGAGTTTGGGAGGGAACATCACATGGGTGGTGGAGTTGGAGGTAGACGCCGAAGCCGAGCCAAAGCTCGTCTTCAAGCGCAACGAAATGGAACTCACTCCAGGTGATAAATATACAATTGAGAAGGACTGGAAGGAGAAAAAAGTAGCAAGCATTCAGATAAAGAACATCACGGAGAACGACTACGGTCGCTACGACTTCGAAGCAATCACCGGCTTGAATCGTCGGACGATCTCCTTCGAGCTCAGGAAAGTCAGGAGTGAGTATCCATTGATTTCAGAAAATATGTGACCATTTAACGCATGCAAATTTTCTTAGCTGTCATACTAATGTCATTGTGGTATCCTAATTCCTTCCGCATTGCTATGATTATTTTAATTTCCATGGTCACATGAATGGAAGTACTAGTATAAAAGCGTCTATTGCTGTGCTGTTCTTCACACACATACCAAAGGTTTCTCATGAACCATGATCCTTATCCGATGAAGTTAGTGTACGATAATCCCGTCCCAGCTGACACTTTTCATGCAGGTAATTCAATATTGTGTTCCAGATATACATTTTTAAGGCGTAAACTGGGATGGACATGCGCAAAGACCAAAGCCTTCAGCGGCTGAAAACAAATTCACTGTGATTCTTATCGAATTCTTGATGCCATTGCCATGCTATTCCCATGCTCCCACCCATAATGTACACCGTTCTCCCGGGTCCCATGAAAGTGATGGCGAAGGTGATGGCGAAGGTGACGTAGGTTTGACCATAAAAAACTTCCGAAAAGTTTTTCAGTTGAAACTTCACTGGCAATAGTTTCCATCCTTGCTTGTGACGAACGTTACTCCGGTGACCGTTTTCAAGAGTGACAATGGCGTTACGTTCAGTGGAGGCTTTCACCACGCATTCCAAAAAATGAGTGGAAAATTGGAATTATCTCCATTTGAAATGTGAAACACCTCTCACGTGTTTTTGGCACAAGACGAAATAGGGATACTTAAATTTAAATTGAGATAACTCTTGGCCTTGACGGATTTGAGTACCTTTCTTATCTTGATGAAATAGGCGCTTCAATAGCAGATGCCCTTGGGGCATCTGGCATCGCAGCCATATCTGCTGCAGCTATTTCGGTCGTGGCTCTCATAGCGGGCTCAATTTCCTACTACCGATTCAGAAAGGAGAAAGTGAGTCACCCATGCGGATTCGAAAATCGTTTCGAACGTCAATTGGAATGCACATCTTAATTTGAAATTTTCAGGCCCGAAACATCGCTTTGTCCAACGAGGAGACTGAGCGATTCATGAAAGGACAGCCAGAGAGCTTGAATCCAGCAATGGGTCTCAGCGAACAAGCACATCTTCTCCCGTTTGATGAGCAATGGGAATTCCCCTCTGAGAATGTGAAACTTGGTAAGGACCCAAACCCCATACCAGGCGGAGTTGCCTAGATCTACCATCACGGCTGATGTCATCCCAACAGGGAAAGTGCTCGGCAGTGGCGCATTTGGTTACGTACTCAAGGCCATGGCTATTGGGATCCGTCCTCCGGAGCACGAAACGAAAGTGGCCGTGAAGAAAAGGAAGCCTCACTCCAGCCTGGAGAATTACCAGGCGCTGATGATGGAGGTGAAGATCATGAGTCACCTCGGGATGCACCTGAATATCGTGAATTTCCTCGGAGCCTGTACCAAGAATTTGGCACAAGGTGAGTACCTTCATCATATTGGGCAAGGTTGGTCGGTAAGCATGCAAGTTCGGCAGAACCGTTTCACATTAAAAGCCAGCAGCATGAAGCCATCGATTTCACAATGAAATTCTCTTCTGCTGTTATAATTATATCCATGCATAAATTTTTGTATGTACCTAGGATAAATCAAAACATACATGGCATGAATGTTTTTATCCATGGGTTAGTGGTATTCCTAAATAATAATTTTTTAGGCAAAGCATCCAGGACTGGGCAATACCTTCTCACCCAGTTTGAAGCTTGCAATAGCCAGAATTTTCATAATTTCTAGGCTTGTCCCGGCCGTCTCTGTCTCATGGAACGGCTCAATCTGCCCCAGTACCATAATACATTGAATCAACATTGATTGAATACAAATTAAACGTATGTATGGTGATTCAATACTTATTTTGAGTTGATTCAGTGTCATGTAATGCTAGGGTCTCCGTTTGAAAAAGTTGTATTCTGTGATTTGGAATATATTCTTTAAAAAAAGAGTTGCTTCATAAATGACCTGTATCTCTTTTCCTACTCTCACCGCGATAAAATGAAAATACATATATAGACCAAATTCGCCTTTGACTTGACTTTGCTTCATAAGAAAAATGAATTCGATTTCAGGGGATCTGATGATGATCTTGGAATATTGCCCCTTTGGGAGTCTGGATAAGTTTCTGAGGGCAAACAAAGATCGCTTCGTCAATCAGATAGACCCTCACACAAAAATGATAAACGACAACATTGGGAAACAGCAGCTTCCTACCAAAGATTCCCCTTCTAAAGAAGCTGCAATTGAAATTAAGAGAGAGGGAACGCAAGGGTAAGTAATTTTATTCAATATATTTATTTGACGTCGTACCATTACGTATCCAACTAGCAACCAACTTTTCGCCGCAGCAACGAATCGGTTCTGAAGTGTGCCGCGGTTGCATCCCCGGTGACTGGCTCAGGTGGGACAAACAGTGGATTCCAGGCGGATACTGCTGCCGCTGACACCGGGGTTCTAGCATCTCCAAACCGTATGATCAAATTCCATACCTAAGTATTATTCTTTGGCTCTACTTGGTTCGTTCGCCTTCATAGCCATATGTTTCTCCCGCGGTTTTATTTAGGCATGGTACGCCATACATCCTAACATTGCATTCTAGCCATTAAATGCTATGAATACCTAATAGGATCGAATTTTGTCAGGTAGGGTGAAGGAATCGAGAAATCCTCCGCCGGCTGAGAACGCCGTTCGGAAGTCCAAAGAGGGAAGCGAACAATTCACCACCAGCAATCTCGCCTCTTGGGCCTACCAGATAGCTCAAGGCATGCAATACTTGGTTTCCCGAAAGGTGGGCCTTTCCTATGTCTCTTTGAGTTTTCACCATCCGTTAAGAAAAATGGAAACTCGCCAGCTCGATCTTGTGGTTTGACATCTGCTAAAAGTTTCTTGCGATCACTTGATTGAACGAAGAACAATCACGGTCTTAACGCCACTCACCAAGATTCTGATTATTGTGAGTTTTTTGGAGAGAGCGAAATTTAAATGTGAAAATGTGTTCAGGTGGAAGAGAGAAGTGATGCGTAAATTCTCATCCTGTTCCCACATCTACATCTTTACCCACTAAGCCCCCCCCCCCCCCCCCCCACTAAAGGCAATACATATATATTTCGGAAATCTATTTCTCATCGTGACCATCTTATTCACAATTGATCTGGCGGAAGTTGAGAACAATATCCATTGAAAATTAATGAATGTCCTGCGTATTCAGGACATTATCGGGCATCGTGGTCAACGAGAAAGGGCAAACGGATTTATTGAATTCAGGTGCCGAAAAATAATTTTTATTTATTTTTTACACTATTACAGGTGGTCCATAGGGACTTGGCTGCAAGGAACATTCTACTTGCAGAAGAAAACATAGTGAAAATTTGTGACTTTGGTCTTGCCAGAGACATCTACAGGGACAATCAATACGTCAAGAAAGGGGATGTGAGTTCCACTCGTGCCTTTCATAAAATGTCGTAATCATCCAAAATCGGTCAGCTTCTCACTGATGCCTTTGATCTGAATATTCTAGGGTCTATTGCCAATAAAATGGATGGCATTGGAGTCTCTGACAGAGGACATGGTATCCACGAGCCAATCGGATGTTTGGGCGTATGGTATAACACTTTGGGAAATGTTCAGCCTTGGGATGATCCCATATCCTGGAACAAGCGGCCATGAACTCGTCCAGCGTCTCAAGGACGACTATCGCCTGGAGGCTCCTCAATTCGCCAATGATCATATGTAAGACAATATCTACTTATCACGATTTAATCCCTGACCGGTATTCATCACAGGTATTTAATTCCTCCTCTTTTCTAACTTATTTATTCCTTGCTCGTCCTCATCGTACAGCTACAACATCATGAGGAAGTGCTGGGATGCGGATCCCAATAACCGGCCGACATTCCCCACGATGAGCGGATGGTTCGGGGATATGCTGCAGGAGTCTGAGCGTCTGGTGAGCGTTGTATTCCTTCCACCCGCTGATTCGAAACCGGATTTGAATCATCTCTAGATCATGGTTTATTGCAGCTCTACCAGGAAATGAACAAGCCATATCAACAAAAGAACGCCGAGTACTTCCTGACCAAGACGGACTACCTACAGATGATACCAGTTAAATCGGATGATGAATACATGCGACCCTTGAGAAGTCAGGATGCATTCGAGGAAAAAATAAACATCACAGCCACACATAAATATGTGAACTCGGAGATTTCTGAACCGAAGGTCTACTACCTCCCGATGACTGCAACCAAGGTACAAGTTGATCTCCAGGAAAAATATGAACCACAAGTCAAAAAAGAAATTCCAGGAGCACATGGAGTAGTCACTGAGGACCCAACCTTCCGGAACGAACAGCACCGATCCACTGAATCTGAGCAAAGGTTTGTTGGGACATTGAATGCAGTTGTAGAAGACCTCAGCCTTGAGCCCAAAAGGGAGCCGGGCTGCGACGAAATCGCACCTGTTCATACAGCTGCCGAGTTGGAACCGATTGCACCAGAAGTAGGCTGCACCTACGAGTAGGAATGTTGATAAAGACAGACTCATGAGCATGTGGACCCTGGCGTTCGTCTTTATATCTATATATATCCTTTCCCTTTATATCAACTAGGTTTGGTCGAAGGTGAGACTGCACAGTCTTTGGATAAGGCAAAGGCGCCAGTTCATGGACAGGTTATGGCAAATTTTCTTTTTGAAATTGTACTACGGTCTTCGGAGCAACTTATATAGTGGCCCACTGGCATATGCATAACATGGAGCCATCAAAAGTATGAATCTCTTGCTTTTTTTTCATCGCAGAAAGCGCGAATTCGTCCACAAATAGGCACCCTTCCAAGAACTGATGTCTTTACCCTAGTTGCACATCAGTTGTTCTTGCACCAGCCTATAGAAACATACTTCATTGCCAGTGATACTTTTTTGAAGCTTGAAAATCAACTGCTGCACCACAAAACGTGCATTTCCTGGAGAATAGATGAAATAAAAAGATAGTGGGCGTTTCTTTCCATTTCCTTGAAAGTAATTGACAATTTCATGAGAGAGAAGTGAAAGTTGATCGATGGCATTTCTTCTCGCTTTGTGATTTTTACTCTCATCCAAAAAAGGTTTCCCTAATGTTCTTTACTCCCGTTAAGCTGCTGACAAACTTTCATAATTTTTTTTATAAAAAAAATACTATAGGGGGATGAAATACTAAGCCCCAATTCTACACCTCCACATTCTCGGTCCAGTAACAGCAGATCCATGCGAATCAAAGCCCTCTAAAACGAGGATGCAAGACTTTATAATCCAAACTTAGTATTTGAACAGCTGCGGCCCAGGAAACGGAGGACTTTGTGACCAATACCATGAAACTGTCGACATCAGCCAGAAAAGAATATCAAAAACATTCACCAATTCCAAGACATGACGGGACATGTTCCTGCAGCCCTCTCTTAACAATTGCCGAGTCAAACCATTTCAAACCGTGAAAGGCGATGCACCCATTCCATGACCGCCGCCCAGCCCCACCTCCAACAAACAAACACGAATACTCCGCTTTTAACCATTGTGACGATGTGGTTTCATGGAGAAACGACTCCCTACTCGTGTTTTTCCTTGGCTTTCGTTGGAAATCGTACATAATTCGCTCTACCTTTGTATTACTCGACAGCCTTGTAGCAGGTAGAAAATCCTCAACTCGAGTAAACAAAGCGAGGGATGTGACAGGCGGTGGGAAAGTTAGACGAGAAGCATTTAAGGCAAGGAAATTTTTTCGAGCCTGGCGCCTCTTTCAGAGTATTTTTTATTATATGTCTGTTCTGTCTAAAGCAAAATAACATTAATTACAGCACAAAATCATATGTTCTTTGTCGGCTAATGAGGTAGAACACCATAAGGGAGGTAGTCCAGGGTGACAACGAAGAGTCCCATGAAACGTCATGGATACAGGATTAATGAGTTGCTTTATTTTATTGGCAAATGTGTGTTCATGTGTGTGTGACAGGCTACTGGCCAAACGCTTTGAATTACGAACTGGGGGTTTCACCTATATCTTCCTCCTCATCCGAGGATGTGCCTTTATGATATTGAATTTTCTGATCGGCCTCACAAAGGAGTGGGAGGCAAAGTTCACGGAAAGTCTTGCATTCTCTCTCGTATCGTCGTCCTACGAATGGACGAAGAGCTGAGAGTTGCCGTCATACTCGCCAAGGGACGTTGGCATCACGTAACGCAGTGCTGACCACCTGCTGCCGTGAATCGAGACTTCAAGCCCCATGATGAAATACCAGGCGATTCGTACGTTCATCGCCACTTGCATTCACACGGGCTCCGCTAAGAAGTTCATCAACGCAGTTTCCTCGTCGGGGTATTTCCCCCAAAAATGCAAAATTTCAGATTTGCAGAATGACGTGCTTTTCCGCCGTAGCCCTCATCAACTTGAGTCCTTTGAAAGCGTTCGAGAACAACACAAGGGATCCGACGATCGCGAGAGTTCTTCAAAGTTTGCGATTTGTACCGTATCGCTGTCGCTGTGGTAGATGGCTAAATAAATAAAAGTAAAACATATTGCAGATGGGAGACTACAATATTAAAGGGATTTCCGGATCCTGTACTGCCGTGTACTGCATGTTCCCTGTGTTCCATCACTCGTCTGAGCTGATGTACTTTGCTAGTCGTTAATATTTCTGAGACTAGGACTCTTCCACATTTATTGACGTTTCTGTTTTTGGATATTATTGATACTAAATTCTTTTCTTCGCTTCATATCACCATACTCCATTCCCATGATCAGGCGCCAAGGATTATCACAGACCAAATGAGGCCTGTGGGCTTCATACACATGACGGTGCCCAAGTAACACACGAACGTTCGTGAGGAGGTTTAACCTATTTTCAAATGGCTTTTTGTATGTTCAATGTACACCAATGAGTTGCTTTTCAGCACCCAGTTGAGATGCCGTTTGACCACCAAAGCATGGCGTTTTTGAAGGACAATCTTTGAACCTTAGATACGATTTCTTAAGCATATCTGTGGTGTCCATCTGACAATGGCGCCAAAGGTTAGCCAAACCGACGCCAGATGAGGCGGAAGAAATCGCTTTAGCGGTCCAATCCTGGATACAACTGGAATTCGTCCCAAATACCTTCTCCACGTTCACCAGAGGGGACGATATGTGAGTTCTTTAACAAATCTGTATTAGGTGGTAACCCCATCTAAGGAGTCTCTAGAAAACTCTTACTCGAAAGATGGTTCAATTTCCAAGTTGACTTCATATGAGAGGGGATTATAATGTAGAAGATGGAAGTGAATGTAAGAGATTCCATTAAAAAGGTGACTCAGTTAAGAACGTGCCTGATACATTTATACAGATAGCGACAGAAGTTATGAAATTTCTGTATTTTATATTATTGTCACATACTTATCCGCCAAAGAAATCCCGGAAAAGGGAAGATAGTACTTCCAAGCAGACTTATCGGCTACATGATGGCGTTTGAACCCTGTCATGGGAGCAAAGCTTTACCAGGACCGAATGCAATTTAAGCGATGAAAAGATGGAATGCAATACATTAGTTGCTTATTGGACGAGTCTTGAATAAAACAATTGATTAAAATAATTTTCTTGGCTATAACCAATGTATGTACTTGAATCCTCATCGTCCTGGGAACGCATAAATTAAAATATATTTTATACCTCAAATTTTAGTAAGCGGTCAATCGTTCCTAAGGTCGTTCATGGAACGTTGGCAATACCCTAAATGAAACGTTCATTGAACAAACATTAAACGTTTGGGTGCTACTTGGGTTGTAATATCTGAAGATCATGGTGACTCCCTCCACGACAACTGAGCGCCTCGTTTCATCCGGTTTGCAGTAGAATTACCTGCTACTAGTTACCCAAAAGGTAACATCATTATTGAAACTATCGTCTCAGTAGAAACGTTCACTTTTGATTCAGTGTTCTATGTCTCTACTTTTGGTTGGGTAAAAAAATGTATTGGAAAACGTCCCATCCCCCTTCCAGAAAAAAAAAGTTAAAACATGTTTCACCAGAGCATGTATCTTCGAAGTCTTTTCTTCCCCTGAACTCATCCTAATAGCTAATTATGTACCAAGTTTAAGGTGTCTACCAAATTTAGAACATGGTTAGAATTACCGTCAGCCAGAGAGCCACTTAATCAATATAACATTAGGTGCTCTTCTTGGGTGTGTCCTTTACCGAAATCACCGATTTTTAATATCTCATTTGGGGATATGGTTTATATGGGAGAAGTCTAATTAGAGAAAAATATGTTCAAGAATAAGCAGGTTTGATGATTCCTCTATCATAATAAGTATTCGTACCAGTCACTGTAAGAAGGAAGGATATCCGGCAACCAGCGAAATTGCGTCGAAGATCCATTATCTTACAGGACATCCCTAAAGCGAATACAAGAAATGCGTCATTATGGTCACGCGATAATCATTATCTGCCACAGACCACCAACAGTGGACCTTTGGTCTACGACAGATTTTGAGTTGGGCGTTTATGCATGCTATACGACGAATTTCATTCACAGATCATGATGTTACCGGGGGCGTAAGGAATTTTACCATTGTTAAGCTCCAGTTCATGAATTTCCCAGGTCGTCAATTATCTTCATGTCATCAATCGTAATAATGGCAATCCTCGAATGGTACTTGAACCATTTTTCATTTATGAAGAAAGTTACTTTACCGTTGGAATTATGAATATATAATTTTCCCTGGAGGGTTTGTCACGAAAGTTACCATACCAACTCGCCTTATCGGCTGAGGAATAGTTCAAATACGAGGATAAAGAGGATAGTCGACTCTTCAATTCGATTTCCGACAGGATGCTCTCCTCGTCCCGGAAGAGTATCCGGAGATACCGAAGACACCGAGGAAGAACATGACCAAACGGACTATCGGCTATCACTTGAGCAATCCGCTATGCATGATGCCCCACTCTCCGAGACCTCGGGCCACTTCCCGTATCCTGTCGCGTGTGTGTCGCGAAGTCTCGCTCAGGCGCGTGCCTCGCTTCTTCGCTTTTTCACAAGTTTCGGAATATATCAAACGTGTTAGGAAACCAAGAAGTGGGAAGTGAAATGATATTGTTTGATGGGTGTGACGTATTATCTTGGCATGCATTACTACATCAATGCCGAAAATGTGATAAATTGCGTTACATTCGTTCCACACGGTTTGCTCTATTCAATACGATTTTTAAGCCATAAATTAGACCCAAGGAGCTCTCATGTCATAGGTTAATTTAGTTCATTAAACTCTCCTGTGTTAGGTAGCAGGAGGATTTCTACATGCGAAAATTCCTCAAATATTTCCTTTGGATTCTCTAGAAATTTAGAATCTAGAAGCCCATTCCAGGGCTTACAAATCGTATAGGCCACTCATCGTCGACTAGAAAAAAAGAAATTGAGAAGCTACGATGAAACTTCATATATGACCACATAACAATTTCTCATGAAATTTGTTTTAGTTTCAAAGGGAATTACTGAGATTAATTGTTTAAACTTGTCAATCACTTCAAGGAAAGGAAATCAAAGGGAGGAGGCAATGAGTGCGGATGTGTCCTAATTCACCGGAACGAACAACCATGAGGACTATAATAAATGGATCTGAAATGAGTTCTTAACGGTTCCTGAAATTCAACAAGAAAATCTATTGCTCCAAGGTACCCTATTTATAATGTTTGCAAATTAAAATAAATGAATGTTTATTTAATAATGTTCGGGTATTTTCCAAGTGCTCAAAGGATGAGAGTCTTCTTCGATTCCCAAAGGCTGAATATTTCCCAGGATTATGACACTTTTTTTCTTGTGATGTCTAATTAGAATTTCATGTTTTCGTGTCAAGCATCGAACATTCTTTCCGTTCGAACAGGATCATTCGTCGCTCTGAAGAAAGATCAAATTGATCGCTTCGAAGGACGGTGCCTTTAAAAGTCGGTGGAAGAAAAATTGAGGTTTCTGACCAAACTCGTTCAGCGTTTTTCCAAATCCAAATTCCATGATCGCCTGGCCGTTCCCTTTCGTGTTCCTGTTGGTCTCGCTGGTATTCGGGGCAAGGAAGCCGGCATGCCCCAACCCCAATATATCCCCCATGTACGTGCTCTGAAAGTGCCGATGGGAAGGTGACGGTGGATTGCTCGGAAGCAAAAAATGCTCAGGACATTTCGTCGGCGTTGAAGATTGCCACCTGGCCGTCCAAGCAACTCAGGTGAGTGGGATACACTGAGTCCTTTCTCCATCTGCAGCGCTCGATTATGGGATTCGCGCTAGCTTCAGTCTCATTTCCTGGATGTCCCTTATGAGACTCGAGTTTGCACATATCAGATGAAACGCTTATCCTCCAGATCATGGGGAGAAAAACATTTTTGTTTTTAACATAGCTGCATGATACATTTCTAAGTTGCTTTCGACTGCGGTGTATATCATATCGCTAAGGGGGACGTTTTCAGAGAGATATGCACTTGAGTCCTTTTTTCGCTATATCTAAGCCGTAATTACGGGGGAGGGGAATGGACCAATAAAAAAGCGAATCATGATACATTCCCTTTATCATAGAATTATAATGTTAGAAATACAGCCCAGTACTCTAATGCCTTAACCTGGCAGCCATTCTTAGCAGCGCAATGCCTCAGCCAGTTCACGATTGCCTAGTTCACATTGTCCATCATTTGCAGGGAACTGGGTTCCTTGCAAATGCTGTTGCACCACTTATGCCTTCCTATGAAGAGGGATGGAACAGAGGCGAATGGGGTTTATTCATGCACTTTATGATTCAGGTGGCCTTAGTAAAACGGGTCAGGTTTGGCGACCTGGCGACACGAGGGATGATCAAGTGTTTTCCAACCGTCCGCGTTTGGATCTGGTGCTGCAGAGCTACGGGAATAACTAGCGCTGCATCAGGGAGAGCCCGCTCTTGTTGCCAAAGAGCTCTGTTCTTCCAAGAAAATGACTAATGGAACCTTGGGTGGCCTGGTCACCAAAAGTAACCCTTTTGACTCAGTTTTTGAGTACCTAAAGAATTATTTGTATGATCAGGCAAATAGAGCTTGTTCATACACATAATTCTTATGTAACGGTCGTCTTCATAGGATGTCAAAAGTAGTGCATTTCTTATACCCGATTTAATTATGCTCATGTGCCATAAAATTGGGCACGTGAATTACTGCAGGAAAACAATATTTTGTGACCATCATTATATGAATTAGATACGTTTATATCTGGTGCGGAAGTAATGGTCTTGGAGCTGGTTTCAGGGAAAGGCCATATTTTAGCGTACATCACCAGGGAATACTTTTCCGCAAGGGACTTTTTCTCTGCATTTTTCCACGAAGTAACATTTGCATTTCAGTATTCAGAAAATTTGCTGCTTGATGGAGTAATTCCAAAGGAATTACTTTCATCAACTCCGGGGATGAGATAAGAATCCATAGACTCATCCCACTCCCCGAATGGAATCTATTGATAATTCATTACAGTTTCCTGACACACGACCGGGGCCATAGAGTTCCCAGACCAATTTCATCATTTTCACAAGAACTTCAGCGATTTTCAAAAGTTTCATTTTTTTTGTCATGCGATTTCCAGCCCGAGGAGTACCTGATGACAATTCCAATAGCGTTGCCTAACGCAACTGCAACAACCGAGAATGCCTAACTGGTTAATCCACGTCAGAACTAACAACGGGGCGTAATGTCCAACCAAGAAAAACTGCATCAGTGCCATTTTTTATGCGGGCGGTGAGAGTTGGAGGAAGCTTCTAAATTTTCTCCCTGTATGTATATTGGTTTCAATTGTATTGGAAATATGAATAAGCTTGGGTACATGCCACGACGCGGTTCTAATTTTCCTTGACGGATATATTCTTTATGATACTTCATTGGCAAGAGCCCTCCCTTTTGATGCTTCCCATAGGAATTATTAATATCTGAAACGTGACAACCTCATAGCATTCCTCGAAGAATCCTATAGGTCCTATTGGATTCTCTGATTTTTGGTATGATATTAGCCATACACTTATTATCCGCCCAAGTATAACTTTGTTATCCTATTCATCCGCAATAATACGTGAAATACAAAAGGTTTGGACATATGCATAATTTATTGGGAGTAGTTAAATTATTATGACGAGAGTTTTTGTGTTTGTGGCATGTCCTACAGTCAAAATAAATATAAACACATGTTGAGGCAACCACATTAAACCGCATGATTGCATTACAGCCAGAAGCATTTTCATCGTCTTCTCTCTTTTGACAGGGAATTTCGCTTGATGAATAATAGGGCGATGACGGAGCTCCCTGAAGGATGCTTCGGGGATCTTTCCTTTCGGAGGATTGACATAAAAAGCACCAATATCAAGAGAATCCATCCATCGGTGATCCTCCCTTCCAAAGACAGACTTGAATGGCTGCATATTGAAAAGAGTTTCTTAGAGGAGTTTCCCTTCGACATTCTTCGCAACTTTTCCCGTCTTTCAGAGCTTTGGCTTCCGGGGAACTTATTGACCTCGTTACCAGCCATACAAAGCAAGAGCCTGGTTTCACTCTCCGTCAAAAACAATAAAATCACTATACAACTAGAAGACGGATGGGCAACGCCAAACTTGACGAAAATTAACCTCAGTGAGTACAAGAACTATTGTGAATCCTGTTGCTGCACTGCACTGTAAAACCCTAGCTAAACCTTCAACTGCTTTCCATTTCGCATTAAAAGAAGTTCATGTTCCATCCAATCCTGTCAGATGACTTTCCAAGAGAAAAGTACGGCATTATTGACACCAGCTAACATCTAAAATTAAAAGCTTCATTTTTCCAGGGTAACGTCACCGAACATAAGCTATTCTAATCGTGGTTTTCAATTTGCTTCAGATTGTATTGATCTTGAGCAATAGACTCATGCTCAGTAGGTGGGATTCCGAGACTCTCGTGACAAAGCCGAGCAACGTAACCACTCCACCTCGTACGAGGTCTACCGACAGGTCTATTACCGGTCATCTTCCCCTTGAAGACTCCTCTTGGGAGCCATTAAGGGGGTATGCGGGAAACGTGCCCAAACCACCTGGCCGAAGACCTCTCGACCCGGAGAAGCAGCTGCACGACGTGGAGACTTTCGCGTATGGCAGAGTTCCGCATCCGATCACGGCGCGTTAAGCCAGCCACTCGATGCAAGAACCTCATTTCGGCACCCTGTATCCGCGATCTGGTGCTTTCGGTCATTACTCAAAGTTCATAACCATAGGTGAGGGTGGGGAGATAGAGACTCTTAAAAACCAAGAGTTTTGCTTCCCGAGAAACTTCCGATCTGGCAACCACGGTTCGCCAAAGTTCCGGCAAACTGCGGAACCCTTGAAGATGCGGTTGTCGATCTCGTTTCTGTGTGGCCCGTCACTCGAGAACCAGCCCCCGAGGTACTAGAACTTCTCCACCTGTTCCAGTGGGACCCCAATGACATGCAGGGTGCACTGAACAGGATTTCTCGAGAGGTCAATGAACTGCGACTTGGAGACGCTCAGTTTCATTTCGGCCGCAGTGCATTCGAAGTCGAACCGATCGAGCGCGCTCTGGAGCACCTGTCGTGAGCGGGTTAAAAGAACGGCATCTTCGGCTAAGGGAAGTATCCTTACCGACATGTCGACATCTTTGGCATACTCCCAATGTCTCTCGAGGATCTGGTGGAGAGTGAATAGCTGGTCCGTGGTGCTGCGCCCTTCAGGAAAGCCGCACTGCTCCTCTTGGATGGCTCCACCCACCACTGCCCGAGCTCTCTTTTCCAGCACCATGGAATAGACCTCACCAGGTATGCTGAGGAGAGTGATCCCGCGAAAGTTCGCGCACTCCCTCGAGTCCCCCTTCTCAAAAAGAGGAACCACCCCACCGGTTTGCCAATCCCTAGACGCTGCTCCCGATTCCCAAGCTGACTAACACACCCTATGAAGCCAGAAGCACCCATCTGTACCTATTGTTTTCAGAGTCACTGCCCGGATTTCATCCACTCTAGGAGACTTACCATTCTTCAGGCTAGCAATAGCCTGCAGAACTTCATCCATGGTGAGACAAGTCTCCGCCCCGACAGGCTCCAGGTCGGGTAGGTCAGTGTCCACTGTTGGTGGGTTTAATAGCTCTTCAAAGTGTTCCTTCCAACTCCCAGGTATATCCGCCTCGGCAACCAACACCTCCCCGTTTCTGTCTTTTATGACCCGGAGCGTATGTTGCCTGCCCTGCGGTAACCTTCGGATGGTTTTCCAGAACACCTTGATGGCAGTGCGGTAGTCTGATTCCATTTGATAGCCTAATTCCTTCCAAGCCTCCTGTTTTGCTTGGCCACAACACGAGCAGCAGTTTGTCGCGCCTCGGTATAGCACGCCCTGGAAGAATCAGACCTACTGGACATTTACATCCGGTAGGCTACCTTCTAGGCCTGAACGACGGCCAAGACTCCGACTTGCTCCAATCTGAGGCGGATCAGAGAGATACGCTCGCTGGCTGGGTTCCATTCAATGACGCTTTCGGCCAGTTGGGGACTAATGAGTGTCCCCAATCCAGCCTGAGCAAACACGGTCGAGTCGACTCCGCTCCAGTAAAAGGTCCATCCATGGTCAAGGGTAATGGAACCGGTGCCTTTCCTCTTGGCCAGGCCAACTATATCTAGTCATCTCTTCCTAATCACCTCCACGACTTTAGGCTCCTTACCTTAGTGTTAGCACGTTACAAGTTCCTATGTTCAGAGTCCGTTGACAAGGTCGTTTACCGTTCAATTCCGCTCCTGTTCTGCCCATAGGGCATCGTGCCGAAAGAACGCTACCGCCGGTAGTAAGCCGACCGGTAGACCTGGATGTAGCATGAAAGGGTCCGACGCACCCAGAGACATCGGATTGCCCGGTCCCAGTAGCCAACTTATCAATAGTCACCCTGGGCGCACAGTGACTATCGCAGTCCTGATTATCCTGGGCGACGACTGAGCCAGTATGGAATACCCGAGCCGAACTCATCATGCTGGATTTGGTTCGACTTGGTCACCCTCAACGGAAGCCCCTATAACATGGTTGGACCTGAGGTAGTACGGCCTTCCGCATTACTGGGGTGCATCAAGAGTTAAAAACCGATTTTTAACGCAGTAATTACTTCAAACATTTTCATGACGGATTTTGGCGTTACTTTGACTAACATCAAAATGTTTGTGTCACCAGTTACTTCTTAATTCGAGTCATAGAGGAAAACAAAATATTCATAAAATATACCATTCAAATGTAACATCCTTTTACATCATTACCCAATTCGCCATGTTTCGTATAGATGGAAATCGCTTGACACAGCTCCCATCATTAATCATCAAGAACCTCAAGAAACTAAAGGAATTCGAGTGCGAAGACTGCAGTCTTGGACCAATTCTCTCAAGAGAGCAGTTGGGATTCGCCAGTCCTGCGTTAATGAAGGTAGACCTCCAAAATAACGAAATCTCGAAAGTGGAGCCCGAAGCCATCACAGGTTTGAATATTATCCGTGTTCGTCCTTTCATCCCAGGGAATTATAACTCCCAGGAATTTAAGCATTTCATTAGTTTCTTGGAAATCGGGTCCGTAATTCCATTACTTTGGATATCTTAATTTCCATAATTATTTTAGGTTGAGTAATTTAGACAGGATTTCCTATGAATAAGGGAATTCAGTTGTTCCACACTTTTTCTAGACAATTTTTCAAGTGAAAGCCTTGACGTAACTATCTGGATATTGAAATACTCAGTAAAAATGTGCAAGCCAACATAATACTTTCAAAGCATTCGAAAATCGAATCAAATACTGATTTCGAGAGAAACAAAGCCCCAAGAAGGTGCATTAAGTCCAACATGTATTTTGAATGATTTTCCAGTTCATGCTTTAATTCATATGTATACAATATTCTTGTCATATCCTTTGCATACCGTATGAATTTTGAAGTAGTTTAGAAAATATTCACAAAAATAATTGTGTGTATGATTTAAGAAATGTTTTGCTAAAATATGTATCATAACAATTCAAGTTAGCGACAATTCTGCCTTTCCATATATAATTCTTCATTGTCGAGCTGAGTGCATTACGAGCCATTACTAAATTCTCCCATGCAAAATTAGTTCATGAGACAAGCACCAGAATGAAAAGAACCGCACTTGAGCGTAATGGGATATAGCCGCGGGGACGCATGTTGTATGTCACTGTCGCCACGTATACGCAGGGTAAAGTAAGGGGTCGACGTATAAAATTAGCTGGAAGACCCTGTATTAGTTGATTCAGTACGTCGCAGCAATTAACTCTGAAATTGCTCAACATCCAAATACGGTGACTTAGTCCTCGTTCCAGACAATCAGCTGACGGTCCTGAAATTGGTATATCACTTGAAGAAATGCAAGCTCAAAATAACCGCTTATAATAGAGGGCACGATAGTTTGGATGTCCCTGCGTACGATTAGTTGCTGCGTGGACATATGAAGGACAAACGAAAATTGCAAGATTATTACCTTCAATAACACATCTTCACATGTTCACACTAGGTCATACGCCTGAAACAGAGGTTAATCTCGACGGGAACAAAATCACTACATTAGATGAGAAAACCTTTCGCTCCATGTTGACGAATTCTTCAGGACAAGTCGGGTCCCTGTCCATATCGAGTGAGTTCAATGAGTAAATATGCCAATTTCCTTTATACTTTCACATGTTATTGCATTTCACGCAATGCCCATGTTTCAGACAATCCCATCTGGTGTGATTGCGGCTTGGCATGGCTCACAGGTTCTGAGATCCTTCATGAAAAAATTAAAGGCTCATGCCAAAATGGCACTAAGTTGAATGCGCTTGACAAGGATTACTTCGAAAATCAACGGCCTTGCACATGTTCTCGAAGTTCTGATGATAAGGTGATAGTGGATTGTTCAACAGCTGAGAATGCCTTCGATATCTCATCGGCATTGTTCAAGAAATCATGGCCCTCGGCTCAACTGGGGTAAACTGGACTACTTGGAATTTGAATGCATAGTATTTGTTCTTATACGTTCCTTGTCAAATAAATCAGAGAAATAAGATTATTCGTTAGATGAATCGAGAAAGGGAACGGAGGCAGAACCGGAAAAAAAGTATTGTACCTAATAAGTCGGATAATACTGTAGGATGTCTGAGATGAGTGGGGCGTATCAGTTTTCATCCTGATTGGCTCTTGATTTCTCCTGTGGGAAGAGCGTGCATTTCTTGATAGACGAATTCAGAATCCCTGGCATTCGGCTGACCTGGTCGCCGTGGGAGGAATCGGAGAAGTCCAGGGAACCCGACAGCGTTTGGATGGCGTGTCGCCCCTCGAGAGAGGGTGGCTGGAGTTTCCGGGGGGACAGAGCCTTCCCGCAATGTCCCAATATCGTCGAGAAATTCCTGACGGAGAGGCTGCGTGCCACCGCTCACATCTCGGAGTTCTACGAATACGAGTGCCGGGAAGACGCTGGAATCGATAACCAGACCGGGAACGTGAGCGCTATGTACACGAAGCCTCCCAACGTGGTTTACGGGACCGAACCGGAGTTCATGGAATATCCGCGAGTGGGAGATCTCGTTCTCGATGGAGATTCGATTAACGCCGATGAAGA
>CAJPEV010001704.1:41560-59737 GCA_905338385.1 Darwinula stevensoni
GATGAAGGATAGTTGTATGGGAGACACCCAGCAAGTCCGCAAGCTCTCGCGATGTTTGCCGGTTGTTGGCCTCCAGTGCCTCCTGCAAGGCAGAGTTATCAAACTCCGAAGGACGACCGGTGCGTGGCTGGTCTTCCAGGCTTTCATTTCCTTTCTGGAAGCGACTGTACCGATCATAGGCAGTGCTCTTGGACACAGTGTCCGGGCCAAACGCGGTATTGATGTCAGCGATGGAATTCCCTGCCTTCTTCTTGATTCGGAAGTCATAAAGAAGAAGCAGGCGAACTTGCTCCTTAGTAAGAGGGTAGGGCTGGTTCATGACTGGAGAGCACCAGGGCTGTAATAATATACGGTTGTATGCCGAAGGACACGACCTACTTATAAACACACGCAGAACATTCTAGCATGCTCTGGAAAAAAATTGTACTGGATATTCAAGAAATTCCGAGAACTTTCTTTCCAATCAGATAATATAAAATGCTTTAACGGTACCGGTCTCACGTTTCTTTCTGGAATGCACTCTAGGTCATACCCGTAAGACAGGCGTGAATCAGATGGAAGAATTGAAGACTGAAGAATTGCATGTAGGCAATTATGCTTCAATATCCCTAGAACCATTACTTTTTCATGCCACTTTGACATGCGAAGTGTATTTTTCGAACTTGTTAGGGAAGTTGTACTTTTTTCCTAGGAAAGTGGAATTCCCAATGAGATACAAATGATATAAAACAGGGTTTAATCGCACATGTGAAACTGGCCTCACACGTACAAGAAGGTACCCTTCTTGAACAATCCTACATTACATTCCTTCAGACCCTCATCTTTTTTGTTCGGAAAATTTTGGGCACTTCCCCACTGTATTTTACTTCAGCCATTCCCATAATTTATTGTATCACTTCTTCACTTTTCACACGTTGCATGAGAAGTCGCTCATGGTACGGAAATCTGTGGAATACATTCGTCATAATTCCCACTTCCCTTGTAAACGTTTGTGACATTCTCCCTCGAATTGTAAAATCTTTCATTGTACTTTCTTCCTTACCTCCATGTGCTTCTGATAATGAATCTGCTCTTCGTATCAGTCATTGTATATTGAACGTTATTTAAATCGAATGAATAGAGACCTTATAGTCTTATGCGGTTGGAGCGATTCATGAGAAAAGCATACAAAAATGCACTTGACTTATTTCCATATATTTTCTCCACAAAGTTTAAGACACCACGTACACGACGACGACATTTTAATCTGAAGCCAGGAACAAACATATGACAATCTCTAATTTGTATGGGATAAAATACTGTACAAAAGTGTATTAACGTATATATATATAATTTTTCTAGCTAAATCAATTTTCACAAAAGACTCACGATGAGTTCAACGAAGCTGTAAAAATTGTTCACAATTGCTTTTGTAAAGGCCACAAGCAATAATGAAAGAGAAGGTCGATGAAGAAAGTATCCACGCCACATGATTAACTGTTGCCGATGTTCTTTTCCCGATCTCCACTTTTATGGAAGATTGATAGGAGTTCAGGCGTTCAAATATTTCACAAGTGACTCTAAATATATCAATACAGTGATTTCTCAAAGTCTATTCGAATCTAGCCATCACAGAACGAGGCAGGTGGATGAAGCACTCAGTTGAGATAACCCCCACTTCAACCCCCTGTTCGACTTCTAATTTTTAAAGCGATTGCTCATTGCCTTCATTTGGCAATATCAACTTAGACTCAATTGTTAAATCTCTTAGAAGCAAGTCACTCTACACTATATTAAATTTTCGCAAAAATCGCTTCACGGAGTTGAAATATATATAGCTTCATAGTCCTAGACCAATTACCCTGTATTTCCACGTTTTTCTTGCAGGCAATTCCGAATGGTGAATAATGAGAATGTGACAGAGTTCCATGAAGGTTTCTTTGGTGCTCTCTCCTTTGAGAGCATATTCGTGAACCATACTGCCGTAAAGAACGTATCTCCATCAGCGATCCTGCCTCTTCGAGACCAAATTGAAAAACTAGAAATTTCATTCAGTCAACTGGAAGGGTTCCCATTCCACAGTCTCCTCAGCTTCCCTCGCCTTTCGGACCTCCGCCTTGAGAGAAACTCCTTGACCTTGGTATCGGCTATCCAGAGCAAGAGTCTCGAAATTCTCTCTCTCGGTTTCAATAAAATCAGGAACTTAGAAAAAGGCTGGGCAACGCCTAATCTAAGGAAGATCTACCTGAGTGAGTGAAATAATTTTTGTGGATCCTCCCGTATCAATACTTCCTGCGATCAAATAGATTCTCTCCCTCTTCAGTCTTTTCACATAAAAACTGTGTCCTGCCCATCCCGCCCGAATTGAGGTGATACTTAGACATGATGAGTTTCTTTTAGAAAACGAATGTTTTATTCAGCCAAAAACCCAAGGATAGTTAGTTTTAGTTAGTATATTCGTACCGCTGAAACTAGATGGCTGATATAGAATGGTTTTTGGATATTCTATATCGAATGTAAGTTATTCTGCTTCGTGACAGCAAACTGGCACATGCCCAATCTAAGTGAATGCATTTGCAGACAGAAACATAGGACATAAGTTACATCTATTTCCGACCAAAAATGTTCCCACGTCCTTGAAAATGTGGGCCTTTCAGAAGCGTTTTCACGAGCAGTTAAACAGCACGTATAGGCACGTCTATGCCAAGTTTCAGCTCTCCATGTCTCCTCGTTTGACTGAAGCAAATATATATAATTGAAAACATATCCTGCCAAAATGGGTGCCCCATGCCATGTACCTCCGAAGTCGAATTTTTCTGAACTCTGCATCCCAGTATGTACCTGTGTACCAAGTTTCAGATTTCTAACTTCTACAGAACATGGTTAGAATTAGCGTCAGTCACTCAGTCACTCACTCAATCACGATCGTACATATATACAGTATATGAAGTAATGTGAACACCAATTTTCAATGGCGTTTTTTCATTTCCCCACCCCCCTTCCTTTCGGGACTCACTAGTGTTAGGCCTAAGACTAAGCAACAGACTGCCTTCAGGTTACGACAAGGCCTACCTTATTTCTTTCAGTAAAACTCAGTTTTCGACTTACAGGGCCAATTAGCCCTATGAGGGTGAATCCGTGGTCTTCGAAACATCTCGTTCAGGACGTGTAATGTTAGGCCAATCGCAGGCCTATACATTAGTTCATGAACCATTTCAGAGAGGACATGCACGTTAGGCCTATCTGGAGTTCCTCGAACCATCTTGAATAGGTCTAAAGAGGGAGTGATTCCATAAAGCATACAAACCATGGCGCGCGCCATCCTGTCCATTCAGGCATGTCTGGATAATATATCTCCATATCCCACTAAATCGATCAATCACTACTAACCACTGCTTCATTCTCAGCTCATCTCGCGAAAAACCAAGACAATATTTCAGTAACTGCCGAGAGGTTCATGAGTCAAGGATTTTTCCATGCTGCAAGATGGTGCTGATTGCCGATAGAGGGTGCTGGTGTCGACAGCAGCGCCACCAACCTACTTGCTGTGTCATTTTTCAGGAATGAGAAAAGAAAACTTGTCCATGAGCCCCTCTACCAAATATCAGTTGAATCTGACAGTCCTTTGAAAAGGTATAGCCTATCAAAGGAGGTCGTCACTTGTAAAAATCGAACTTTGTTTGGTAATAACTTTTTAAGGAATAGTCAGTTGCAAGAAATGTTTTTTTACAGAGATGTTCATGGGTCTGTGACTTATTTGTTTCTTTGCCCGGCACATGGTTGTACATGTTGACAGGTGGCGCTGTGGAGCCACAAGTAAAGAAAGAGAAAGCGAATAGGAATTGGCTTTAAAAAGGAAGAAATATGTCTAGCAGTCTCACCACACCCGGCAAAAAGATGGTGGAAAAAAATGTTGATGGATATTTCGCAGAATGACATGGGCCAAATAAGTTTTTTTCTCATGCCTGAAAAAAGACAAAAAAAAATTGATAAGTGGCACTGTTGTCGAAATCAACGCCATCTTATGACAAAACCTCCTTGACTCATAAATCTCTCTATCAAATATAAACAGAATCTGACTGTCCCTTGAAAAGTTATAGCCAACAAAATACGGTGGTGACTTTATGATACATTCATTCATATCATGAATTCATATCTCATTCACATCATCATTCATGATATTCAGTTTTTGTGTTAAGGTTGACAACAATAAGCGCAAGGCTCTGCTGGTGACATTATAATCAGCCATCTGCTAAGTGTGGCCACCATTAACAGTCCTAATACTAACATCACTAGTTTGCAGAACGGTGAATTGACAATACCGAACCTAACCAAGACCTCAGTAAATCTGTAATACTAGTGTGTTTGCTCTCATTTCGACAAACTCCTAACCCTGCCACGTTTGGCGTTCGCCGTAGTAAGTAATAATGTAGGACTAGTAACAAAGGCTAATGATGTATCGTAAACATGCGTGTTTTTCATGTCACATGTTAATACACTAGATTTCGGAAAGTTCCATTGCAACGTCACGTAACGCACTGTTACATGACGTTATTGAAAAAAACATCGCCTCACAGACTGACCGTCGCTATCGATCTTCCACGTTTCGAAGAAAACGAGCAAAATAATGGCCTTTTCTTTTTTTGTGCAGCTGCAAATCCCCTTGAGAAGATCCCTGCAGACTTGGTTACAAGCATGACAAATCTAAAGGAATTCCACTGCGTCGCCTGCAAACTGGGACCCACCCTCCGAAGTCAGATGTTGGCGTTCGCCAGCAAACAGTTATTGAGGGTAGACTTGCAAGGGAACGAAATTTCAAAAATAGAACGACTCGCCATCACAGGTACGAAACCTCGTCTTGTCGACTCCCTTCGATCCGTGTCGAACCACTTCGACTCCGAAATCGTCAGATCTTATTTTCTTTCTTCAGAAATGTCTAGTTTTTGAATGGTGAATTGGTAAAGACCGAACCATATTCATTTAGTTGTAATTAAAAGGTATCCACAAAGTAAGGGCTTTTTTCAAAGCAAGTCTATGTAAACAATAATCGTGGACTCTTTTCAATCCCTGAAGATGCTTTGCAATTGTCGAATATAGGCGGAGGTTTTACCCTTGATATTATAAATTTATCAAGTCGAAGGTATGCAGATTAAATTATTCATTAAAGGAATCATGAGTGTCGCAAGCAAGCAAGACGGGTAAAGATATTGAACCCTATTCTCTGCAGGTATCAGGTGAACTCCAAGAAAATATGCCAAACTTCTCAGCTTGCCCTTCAGGCTGTATATTCTTACCTGAAATACATGATTTGATATGTATTTAAAGTGACGTCTTTACATACGATCATGTGACATCACAACTGAGTAGTGTTTAGTAAAATCATGAATGCATATTTTATCCGTCGTAAAAACGACGTTCGAATATTTTTTCTTACATTCTGAATATATGGGCAATATTGAAATGAATAATATTAAATATTAATATTAATTTGAAAAAAAGCTAAAATATATTCACATTTTAAATATTTATTTTGTCACTATTTCTTCATTATACCGGGTGGAGCAAATAAAAACTCGTCTTGTTTGACGCCTTATAAAATTAGTTGGGAATGATCAAGGTTCGTGATATTTTCATATTACGTTGGAAGCACTACAAATTTGTTTCCTGAAAGTTTCATGTACCTCGGTTGTCTAATTAAATATCGACAGTCGCTCAAAGTGGAGCCAAAAAAGTAACATTTCCTAGCACGAGAAGGATGGTGTTTCAGGAGTGCTCGCATGATTTATCTACCCTGACGCCATAAACACAGCTTTTTATGCCAGTTCTCATACTAGTATTCTGTGTGGTATCGATTCTAAGCCTACGAAGTACGACAGCAGTATTTTTCTACGATATATTGAGCACTATGATGAGAACTGGCATTAAAAGCTCTATTTATGACGTCAAGGTAGAGAAATTATTCTTGCCGTCCTGAAATACCATCCTAACTGAGCGTGGAAAAACACATTTCGTGACTCCACTTTGAGCGACTCTCGATATTTATTCATAAAACTTTGGTATATGAAACTATCAGAAACCAAATTTTGTGGTGTTTTCAACATAATATGAAAATATCACGAACTTAGATCATACAAAACGGATTTCATATGGCGTCAAACACGACGTGTTTTTTTGCTCTACCCGGTATGTAATATGAATGGGAAATTTCCCGTAACTTTATGGCAGACGGTATTGCATTTTTTCTCCAGGTCTCATGCCGGAAACGGAACTTATTATGGATGGAAACCAGATCACCGAATTGCCCAAGGAAGTCTTTCGCCCGCTCCTCATGTACAAATCTCATGCAGAAGGGTACATCTCTCTACAAGGTGGGCTGCGCCTTTCCACGCCAAGTCGTTTAATCTGGTCGCCTTCCAATCGGTCCTCTATGCCTCCTTCCAGGGAATCCCATCGAGTGCAACTGCCGCTTGGCCTGGTTCATCCACGAGCCGCACCTTATTGGGAGTGTTCGCGGAACTTGTGAAAACGGAACGGCGTTCGCAAACGTGACACTGCAGTGCGTGGAACGCGAGGAAGCAGATCTCTGCACCCCGGGATCAAACAGTTCCTCGAACGTGGACGACTGCCAATCTGACGAAATGTGTTGTCAACTAAAACCTTCGACGAAGAGTAATTATTTTTGGTCTTCACGATGGACAAAAAAATTTTACAGAATTTTGACTAGAAAATCCAATTGTCTGCTTCATCCCAGCTGTTTCTTCAAATCTGCTGATGAAAAATTTTCCATTCCTACTCGGGGGGACATAACTTTGAATTAGCATATTGATACAACGCGCGGAAGTTTTTCAATGTTGAGATAAATTTAATCAAACGTTACAAACATGGGTAGCTTATTCTTCAATTGACTGTTAAATGTTCTATGACAAGATAATCATTTCTGCTCTCCGGTACGAATCTTCTAAAGTAAATTGGACTCAAAATGTTTTACCATTTCACCAGAACCACCATTCGGGGTTCCCTACTTTCAAAGTAAGTGGTAAATACATATTTAAGAATATGTTCATATTTACCTCACAATATTCCCTATAATGTTAATGTAACTCATGAGA
Organism: Darwinula stevensoni; assembly: GCA_905338385.1. Classification (NCBI taxonomy): domain Eukaryota; kingdom Metazoa; phylum Arthropoda; class Ostracoda; order Podocopida; family Darwinulidae; genus Darwinula; species Darwinula stevensoni. The sequence goes on from CAJPEV010001704.1 coordinate 48,649, forward strand.
AAAAATATGCGGTTACCTGATTAAATTATTATTCATCTTACCTCAAGAGCTCCCACTCTAATTATAACTTTCACGATAATATCAACCGAATTCAGGAAGTTTTCTCTGCTAATGATGAAGTTTCATTGTTAATCAGAAACGCGCACCTTCGCCACTAGAATTTTCGAAAGGCATTAGATGTGAACGATTTTAGGTATTTATCATTTTGACATCATATTACTTCTGTTTAAGTGACATCTCCGCCTACTTGAGGTTAGCAACATCTTGTTTGATATACAGGGTGTATCATATGTCAGGAATCATAGTGTTGTATGTCCTAGCCTATGGCTCAGAGACGCATAGCCTTGCTGGCCTTGCGCGTCAGCCATCGCTTGAAGCTCACAAGAACATGCTTTTCCAGGTCTTCGGTTAGGCCATAGACCCCTATGATTCCTGACATATGCTATACCATGTATATAGCCTATCATGATATCGTAGATGGGTAAAAAAGACAATAAAGGTTTACATATCGGTGAAACTATTTTAAGAACGTAAAAATCTCCATTTCCTAGTTCACCAATGACGTCACATAACTGGAGGAAACTTGACTAAGCTAAAAATATGCCTATGACCCCAAGATTTTCACCAGATTCTTGAAAACGGATATTGCAAATGAATTAATCATTATCCTAGATAAAGGGCTTGTTGCAAGATTACATTAGCATAGCTTTCATGTTACCTCTCACTACTACATACTGTAATTTCACCCAAATGTCGAATTGTATATATTCAGTTGACTTTATTTTTAGAATTTAAAAAGACACCAGGAACTACTTATCTCTCACCTATTTATGGGATCAGGAGAAGGTGAAGTTGCGGCCATTTCCGCTGGTGTCATCTCAATCGTGGTTTTCATCCTCGGCTCCGTGTGCTACTATCGCTTCAGATATGTGCGAATGAGTCTTCCTCATGGTATAGAGCATTGTCATCATTCCTCGAGAATTTCGTATTGTCTGCATGCGCTTGTTTTCATGAACCTCGTAGGCCCGGAACATCGCCTTATCGCAGGAAGAAATGGTGAGATTTCTCCGAGGACAACCAGAGATTTCAAATCCCTCCCTGGGGCTCAGCGAACAAGCACATCTCCTGCCATTTGATGAGCGCTGGGACTTCCCACCGGAGAAGCTGAGAATAGGTGAGACTCCAGACAATTAATATGACAGCGTTACCTGACCTGATGCTGATGTCAAGGTGGGTTCCATAGGAGAGCAGCTTGGCAATGGTGCATTCAAGGCAGTGGCTGTGGGGATCCGTCCTCCGGAGCTTGAAACCACAGTGACCGTGAAAAAAAGAAATCCTCACTCCAGTCTGGAACTTCAACAGGCGTTGACGGAATTGAAGATCATGAGCCACATCGGTGTGCACTTGAATATCGTGAATTTCCTTGGCTCCTGCACCAAAGATTTAGCCCGGGGTGAGTTCGCCCATCATATTGCAAAAGGAAGTGAAAATCGAAGGAATGCCAGTTTGGTACAGCTTTTGTAAGACATGCTCATTCAAATCCTCATCCGCATGAAAACGTCTCAATTTCAAGGGCCTCCTTTCCGGAAAGGAATGACACCACACATATTATCTGATTGGAAAGAAAGTTCTCGGAATTTCATGAACAATTATACTGGATATTCAAGAAATTCCGAGAACTTTCTTTCCAATCAGATATCTTCTTCCCACAATCCCTCGCACTTTTGTTGTTAATTATGTAGTGTACAGTATTTGAAATGTTTCCTCTATCGCTATTTAAATTATTTAAATCTGTTTTGGCGCTATATTATAAATAAATGTGAGAAAATCATCACCTTCCCATTGCTTAATTGCTAAGAATTAATTTTTCACCTTTAAAAAATTCATGAAAATTTATTTCCCTGATGAAAATACATGTTTTACTTACTTCCATGATTATATACAATGACAACAACAAATATGAAGCTAGGTTTTAAAAAGGCAACCTGCAGGTGCAGAGAAGACTATCTGTAAGGATGTGTCACTTAAAAATCATCCTTTGTTTTTATTTGCTCTCAGCAGAAAAATATTTCGAGAGTAACTGAAACTCATTTTTAGATTTAGAAAAGTAAACTATAATAATCAAATTGTTCATAGTCCTGATTTTTTCGGGGGGGGGGACAAGTACGCATTTGAACTTGGCAAAGAATTCCCATTCATGAGATATTGATTTGCACAAGAGTTCGACTTTTGGGCCAAAAACTGCTTTGTCATATTTTGCCAACAGATTGAAATGAGATAGAGAATAGGTTACCTTGTCTAAAATTGCAGTCCAAAACTATTTTTTTCGGGGAAACTTTGAATTGGTAATTTCATATCAGGAAATCCGAAGTGTAGGCAGTATCCAGGCCTCGAGTTATTCAGACTGATCAGTTTCAGACTGATTCAGACTGATTCAGTGGGTGTATCGCATCCCCAACCAGACTTACTAATTCTCTTCCAGCCTTCTTATCTAATGGATTTATTGTCGCCTCAGCCTGGATTTCCCATAATAGGCAGAGCGACTAGCTGCGCTCCGGAGGAAATCCATATCTGATACAGCGACACGTCGTCCCTTATATCATCCTTCAATCCCCACTTGCTCCATACTCTTTCTGTTCTTTGCAAGTCATTGAAAGGAGAACCACAATTTAACTGGGCTTTACAGCTTGTTTTTCCTCACCTAATTCTATACTTCCTTTATATTCAAACGTTTTCTTGACGAATCTTCTGCAGTCGCTGATTTACTCTTCATCATTTTATGATTTGAGCTAATGGCCCAGTCTCATTTGACCCATTTTCACGTGAAAACTTAAAAAAGACGATCTTCATTTCAGGCAATCTAATGATGATTATGGAATATTGCCCCTTCGGATGTCTGGAGAAGTATCTGAGGGTGAACCGACCGTTCTTCATCAATCAGATCGATCCCGAAACTGGCATTTTCGATTCCGACATTGGGAGACAACGGCCTCCCACTGATGACTCGGCTTACGATGGTGCTACTCTAGGGGCCCAGAGACGGGGAACTCGAGAGTGGGGCATCTTACATTTTCATGCATTTCATGAGGACATATTCATCTTGCAAGAATTTTATTCCCAAAACAGGGAAGGTGGTCCGAGTTGTGATTTATTTAAATCGATAATCGACTCTGATGATCCCGACGGAGGACTCCACATGGATTCCGTTGCCTTTTATGTCAATATTTCAGTGTCTCCTATTGGTATGATATTCCTTCACCCTACACCCCTTCACCCCTACCACAATTGATCACTTTTCAGAAATTCAACCAGAAAGCTTAGCTGCAGCACAAGGTCGATAAATGTAGACATCGATCAACATACGTGGACCATGAAGCCAGTCCTCTTTTTTTTTTAAAGTGAAATATTCATTAAAAAAGTCTCAAAGTTCTCAATGACTAACCCATTCATATAGAGTTTATAAAAACATGAAGAGGGCCCTTCGCAACTGAAGACGCCATATTGAACACTCAGTGTTGGACCAACGGAGGACCATATTTTCAAGCTCATTCAATGTTGAACCGAATGTTGGTTGAAAATTTGTGCAATCTGGGATGTCACTGCTGCTTGAACAGACAAGCATTGAATTCGCTGGCATTATAGGAGTTGAGTGACTCATCGACTTCATCCTTTTCTGTATCAGTCCTTTCTTGTGTCCTAAGCGATAAATAACCACATTCATTTCCAAAATTTTATGATTTTGCTCGAAAAATTACCAATCAGAAATGACGTCAGGAAAATGGTCAGTAATGTGGTCAAGTAAATTTGGAAAAACGAAGCTCCACTCTCGAAGTTCGTGTATGAGAATGGCGAAGGCCCAACCCTCCATCTGTGGGTTAGTCCTAAGCTTACAAAATCAGCACCCTTGAAATGCATCCCTGGGGGCTTACACCTCCAAAGTTTGAATTTTTCTGGAATCAGCAATCTAATAGCTTTAGGCGCATGAAGTTACAATCTATCATTGACTGAGTAAACAACGCCGCTCTGTAGTCCTGTGTTTCATTCCAGATATTATTGAAAGATTTCCAAAATTTTTGCGGGTAAGTAGCTGCCTTTTTCACTATAGGAAGAACCAGGGGGTAGAGTCCTGCACGGGCTGTGACCCTGTCCGATAGCCCCGACCTGACCGCGGACCGTCTTGAGTCGAATTTTTCGAGATCGTTCTAATGGTGGGGTCGGGTCGGGCGGAAATTTAACTTTTAAATGGTATCGTTCTTCTGGTGTGAGACCATGGAAACTCTGTGTCATGACTGGGATCTTATTTATGCATTTATTCTGAGAAAAGGGAAATCCTAATTGTGTGACAATGAATATAAATGAAGGAGGGAAATATATTGGACGGGAATGGTGCAGTTAGTGCCACTCGAGACCGAATCTGTATGCCTCTTTCTCTTTCAAGAAATGTTCTCCCGTCCATCGGATATCGACAACCTCCTATTTTCGCAAAGCAACTTGGAATGATGAGGAAATACACTGAAAGACATAGGTTAAGGCGGTTATTTTTTTTACGGGTCGGATATTGTCGGGCCGTGAAGTTAGGTTGGAATTTGGGCTTCGGGTCGGATGCAGGCCATGACTTGAATTGGGCCTACCGGATCGGGTACCGAAATTCGGCCCGTGCAGGACTCTACCAGGATAACAAAGTGATAGAAAAATTCATAGCTCCTAACTCATTCTCGGCAGATGATATTTAAAATTGGATTGCACGGTCTATACCTACTGACCATTAGCATTTGAATGATGCATAACATGATATGATTCATAAGCATAATGTTTCAACGCGTCTTGCAAGCATACATTAACGTATCTAATATATATAGACGATCAAGAGCGACTGAGTGAGTGATTGACAGACGCTAATTCTTACCATGTTCTAGAAAAGTTAGAAATATGAAACTATTTGACGGAGGGAAAGCAAACTCGCTAGTTATACAGGTATATATAGATATTTTATTCACATGCGATATGAGTAGATAGGCCAAATACAAATATATTTTGCCCAGATAAGGTGACTCATGAAACAAATGATTAGTTGATAATATCATGTTCGAAATAATGTCAAATGTTGAAGCTCATATGTTTCCTAGCAAAATATTTTATGTCGGACTCCAAAATGTTTTACTTTGTTTATTTTTCTGTCTATAAAATATATCATATGGAACCCCCTTAGTGGTAACTCAATGGCTAGAAACATTGGTCTTGTTTCTGTTTTTGGAAAGTCTCCTCCTGCTTCTCTTCTCACGTCGTCTGAAAATCGTCAGCTTAATAATTCCATTTCCTTCAGCTTCAATTAAACTCTTGGCTGATGCGCGATAATTTTCTCCATAGCTTCACTTTTGCTTTCCGTTCATTTCATCGGCTGCTGCTTTTTGCTGGTTGAAAAAATTTTTTAGAAATAAAGAGAATCAATCGTCTCGCAGAGGAGCACAATCCAAGAAATGCCGCGCCGACTGAGAACAAAAGTCGAGAGTCCTCAAAAGGCACCAAGCAATTCACAACTACCAATCTGATCTCTTGGGCCTACCAGATAGCTCAAGGCATGGAGTTCTTGGGCTCGAGAAAGGTGACAGGTTATTTTGCTACCTACTCTAAAACTAAAACTAAAACTCTCCGTGCCATTGTGTGTTGAAACAAAATTTCACGGATAAAAAAATATTCATTGGGTTAGTCTGCAACAATGAACGTTCTACCACATTCTACTGTTTAAATAATGATGAATGACTTATGAATACATGCGTTTTTGTGTTGTCACAGATCGTCCATGGGGATCTGGCCACGAGGAACATATTGCTGGCTAAAGATAACATCGTGAAAATAAGCGACTTTGGCCATCCCAGAGATATCAATAAGTACATCAAGAAAGGAGAGGCGAGTTCCGCATGTGATCATCACGATTTTTCTCGTGAATCGCTTGCATCCTCACCGGCGACCATCTGGTTCTTCTAGGGTTCGCTGCCTTTCAAATGGATGGCATTGGAGAGCCTAACCGAAGAGATGGTGCATACGAGTGAATCGGATGTTTGGGCGTATGGGATATTGCTTTGGGAGATGTTCAGCCTCGGAGGGGCTCCGTATCCGGGGATGAATCAATCAGAGCTTGCGCAGCGTCTTCAAGACGGATATCGCATGCAAGCTCCGGAATTCTCGAATGACCATATGTGAGACTATCATACAACTTTGTGATCAAGGAAAGGATTTTCTCATCCTACTTCGTTATTCGTTCTTCATAGCTACCAAATTATGACGTGGTGCTGGGATGCGAATCCAGACAGCCGACCCATTTTCTCCTCGCTGAGCACCTGTTTCAAGAGTATGTTGCCTGAATCCGAGCGTATGGTGAGATTGGTTTCAGGTTCCCTTCGAATGTCATTTTCAAGACTAAATTCCCGAAAATCTTACGTAATATTCTCTTGCAGCACTACCAGGAGATGACCGAACAACAAAATCAGAAAACAAACCCCGAGTATTTCCAGACAAATAAAGACTACTTACAGGGAAACCATGATCCACAGGCACAAGAAGAGCCCATGGTAAACGCCAACATGACTGACACAAATGATCCAATTTCTGCAAATGAGGAGCTTCGTCAAGTTGGAACCGAGTCAGCAACCATATCGAGCGTGCGAATAGACCATGGCCACGGATACGAAAGGGGGCCGACCAAAGACACGAACTCGCCGTTTCATGTACGCGACGAGTTGAAGCCGATCGCACAGAAAGCTGCCAACGTCCTCCATAAATAGTCAAGATGCCCTTGAAGAGTATGCTATTGGATTGCAGTCTTCTTACAACATTTAAGTCCTTGAAGCTCTTCTTACAAAAAAATATAAACTTATTTTGAATGTTGCCATCATAAAGTCTTTGACTACGAAACGAACAAATGTATAAATATATGTATACGACATGGATGACTCACTCCAGCCCCACAAAGCAGAGGTAAAACTCGTCCACAAGCGTCCTGAGGAAATCGAAAATCACGATCAATCGCACAGGGCGGCGGTCCTCAATCCCTCTAACTGAGAGCCTCTCTCCTGCGTTATCCGGTTGACCCACTTGGAAATCTGCTGTGGATGGGACATTGTCACTTAAAGCATTTCTTCTCCTGAGCGTTCTACTTTCCCCATCGATACGGTAGGAGTGATGGAGCTGGGAACAAAGAATGGAAATGACCTCTTATAATGATATATATATTTCTGAAGAATTCCTTGATGATTTAACGCGGACATAATTGCTATTGCCAAAAGGTAATGCATAGTTAGACTGGATGCTTGCTAATGAATTAAACATATGTAGGAAGTATTTTTTTCAATTTTCTCAACCATTCACGACATTTCATGAATTTCTTTCCTGGCATTCCAATTACAACATTCAAAGTTGAATATGCAGAGTGTGAACAAAAGTATCACCAACGACTTTGAATCTGAATAGCTCCGCTCACAGCGGATATATTTTCGCGAAACATTGCATACATGAGTACGTTACCAACTCCTTTTGAGATTCAAGGATTTATGATAAATCAACACTTCCAATCAAGTTATTTTGTTATCTCTTATCATGGAGATAACTTAGCGTGAACCCCAAAAAGGTTAAAGTTCCAAGCAAATCTAAGCGCCAAATGGCGCCCAAGGCAATTGTTGAAAGAAGTTGAGAATGGACTAAAACTCCCGCTGGTAGGGGAGTGGATGAAACGCTCTAACGCTGTCCTCCCTGGTCATCGACACCGCGTCGAGTTCCTCTTCTATTTCGAATCTATTTACATGCATTGGGTTGATCGTCCCCCTGCGCAAGGTTTCCATGAGCTTATTCCGAAACGATTTCTAGATAAATAGTTTGCAGGTACTTGCAAAAGTGCTACTAAAATGGAACTCACATGTGATGAACAAAGAGCGAACATTTCAGGCAGGACGTCTTCCTGATGCTAGGAATGTCATCGAAAACTGAACATTGCATGTCTTGATGATGCTCTTGGACATATGGACATATGGATGTTTCACATGGACGAGCCAGGGGACCAATGTGCCCCACTGACTCCGCCCCCTCCCCCCCTCCCCCCCTCCGCCCCCTCCCCCCCTCCGCCTCCCCCTCCCCCTCCGATCGCAAAACCCTGCCAAAAGGCCTGGATACACCGCCCGTGGAAAAATCTCATCATGGATACTAAGTGCTGAAACAACTTCAATAATTTCATTTCGATGGACGTGTATTATATTAAGACACTAAGATATATTAAATTATATTAAGTATTAGTGTAAAAATGAGCGCGCCCCGGGCATGAAAGCGGGCAGGAAGAAGAAACTGCCTCCAACGGCCGTAATTCCTTCTTTTCCCCCTTTTTTTGTAGAGGCTGGCATGCGCCGTTTTGTCCACGAATTGCATGTAATTAAGAAGATAGTTTTTTTTTTGGTGGGCCTCGTTTCCTGAAANGTCACCGATGATTAAATCAGCGTCACCGATGATTAAATAAGCGTCACCGATGATTAAATAAGCGTCACCGATGATTAAATAAACGTCACCGATGATTAAAATGCGGAAAGCAAATAGAATTCAGCGTTCCTATGAAGAATTGCGAAGAACGTAAGGAAACATCATGAAATGTATTTCATAGGGCGAAAAAATCCGCAGAAACCTCTAATTTCGAAACGTGTCAGCAAGATTCCGAAGTTCTGCACCACCACTTTAAAGGGTGATCCCAGCCGTTTTTGGATCGCTTCGCAAATTTCTCTTGATGGGGCTGGGGGAAAAAAAAATTGAATCGAATTTAAATTCTTGCGGTTCCCCTGTTTGTGGCGGTTTGCTCGGGAGGGTGCTTCGTTCTGTGGCGATTCGATCATGAATCGCGGGATGTGGCATGGGATTTCCGGAAGCAGGTGTCGCCGATTGCGCACCGATCGATATCGAGGCTTCGGCAGTCGTAAGGGGAGAAAACTTTTTTTTATATATCAAAGGTTAAGCATAAAAAAATGGCGGAAGAAGTACCAACTGCTTGATTCGCGAAGTGGACGCGATAAGTCGTTTCGGAAGCCGATGGGGCGTTTGAGTGCGTCCGGAAACTCCGCGAAAGACTGATTCCTGCTGCAAAAAATAACTTAGGCGTTAATAAGGAATTTCGTAGGAATTTAGTGCTTCAAATTTCCTCGGAAACGACGGAAGTACGATTCCCATCGTAACTTCAGTCAGTACTTTTCTTGCCGCGCGAGTGCAAGGAAGTATAAGAATGAAAAAGAGTACGACGATCGTAGAAGATTAAATGGAAACTGAAAACGAACGACTGCGAAATCGGAGCGTGCAGAAAACGTCGCCGATCGGTTCCTAATCGATAGATATCGCGAAATTGCGACCTCTCTGCGACCCTCCTGCGACCTCTCTGCAACCCTCCTGCGACCTCTCTGCGACCCTCCTGCGACCATCCTGGAAGTCGCGCATGAACAATTCATGGAATTCAGAATTTTCTTCGTCCGCGACTTTTGAATCCAAACTCCTAGAAATTAATAAACTATAGTAATAAACTAATTATATATTATATATTAATTATATATCAATAAACTAATAAACTCTAGTACCAGCCCAGGTTCAGATCTGGCATTCCAGCGGTCTCAATACCTCTCCATTTTTTCTTCCCTGCATCCAAACCATCCAACCGCGAAATAAATAATCGTCATTGGAGACGGGAGGAGAGCGTCAAGATGCCAGATGCGTCGTTCTCACGCGCACGCCTGGCAACCCTGCCCACGCTGCCTCGAGCATCCGCCCTCCCCCGCTGACCACTGCGGATCCGTCCACCGCGAGGGCCGGAAGGGAAGTGGAGGCTTTCCCCCGAGGACGGGCACCCCGACCCGGCCGGAAAGCCGCGCATGCGCACCGAGTCTTGCCCTCCGGTCGCCATGGCAACCGCGGACGGACCGGGCAAAAGCGAGAGACCGGTCGGCGACACCCGCCATTCCCCCCACAGCACCCATGCGAGGGCATAGTCATTTATCTTAAATGGTAAGCGATGCTATGCCGAGCCCTAAAAAATGATAAATTAAATATATTTTTACCTCGAAGCAAAACAAATACATTAAATACAATTTAAAATGTGCACTAATAAATCAAATTCGCAAAATAAATGCCTCAGCAAGACACGCGGCGTGGCTCACCAAAGAGCCAGCGAACAAAACGGCCGGAACGCGGGAAGGGTGACGGCCCCACGAGCGGAAAATCCGGCCGAGGACAAAGGAATGGCCCGACAATCGCCGGGAATTGCAACATTTCCGACGGGAACTCGGCCGCGAAGGAATCCAAGAATTTCGCTCCAATTTAAAAAAAATCGTTCAATTCTTTCGAATCGCTCGAAATTTTCGGCTTGAGAATTCGGCAACCTCTGTCATTTCAATAGAAAAAAAATAGTCTCAAATTTTAATTGCAAAATTTAAACCCCAAGTCCACTAGGCATTTAGCAACTCGAAGCAGGAAATCTGCCAATTCCTATGCCAATAAGTTATGCAATTCGACTCCTGCTGATTTTCGGCCACGGAGGGTTTTCACGGATTCTTCTGAATTTCCCTCCAGGAATCCACTGCGCTAAATAAATAAAAAATTTTCACCAATTTTCCTAATTATGCTCGTTTTTTTTCAGGTCAGGAAGCACGACAGAGAAAAAAAAAAAGGAAGCCCCACGAGGCAGTTTCGCCTCCGGTCGCCTCCACCCAGTTGCCTCCATCCTGGAGCGCCCTCCATTCCAAAGAATTCGCGTTCCTCCAATAAGCCAATTTTTTTCGCGATTTTCTGCGCGTTTTTTCCTCCCCCAAATTAAACGAAAATTTCCCTCCGCGCTTGAAACGCAATATTTTCTCTAAATTTCGGGGACGAATTGTATCATAAAAATAATTAATTATCGGACCATTTAATTACGACGAGAGCCAATTAAACAACTTTCCCAAATATCTCCTAAACGAGCATAATTAGGAAAATTGGTGAAAATTTTTTATTTATTTAGCGCAGTGGATTCCTGGAGGGAAATGGGGGGGTGCACCTTATACACGAGGAATCTTTTTTTACGTAAATTGGGACCTCA